>VWPW01012013.1:360037-413661 GCA_013389825.1 Crypturellus undulatus | reverse complement strand
GCCCCGAGCTCGCGGCCCTGCGGAGGCGCCGCGGGGTGGGCGCTCCCTGCGCCGCGGTGGCCCCCAGCGGGAGCGCGCTCTGCCCTCGAGAGGAAGGTGCTAGGTAGTACTCTAGTGCTATATATGTATGTGTGCACACATACAGCGACCCCGGAATAGCACCACCTGCGTGTCTTCTGCGACACGTAGCGTGGGCTTCTGGCTGACACCGAGGCTGCTGTCCGTGGCCTCACCCCGTGCTCGCATCCTTCGTGTCCTTTCCAGAAGTGAGCGTGGGACTTCAGACCTGCGGCAGTCTGGTGTGGCTGGTACAAGCTGGGAGTAGTTTGAGTTGTGCAGATGGGGCTTATTTTGTTAACCTCTATCTTGCAAGCCTTTTTAGTTGTTTATTTAATTATTTTTTTATTTCTTTCGCTTCTTTCGTGCTTGGAGATTGCTGCTGCATTACCCCCAAAATGTTGTTGCTATCTTTTGGCTCATGAAAAATAAAGCCAGCGGGTTTATGGCTTGTTGCAGTGCATAGGGTGTAGCATCTCAGGTTAAATTCTTAATTATCCCAGAGCTTTTCTGTAAAGCTCCTTCAGAGATACCTAAGGAAGAAGAGTGAGGTGGGACAGAAGAGGGAGAGACTGGAATTCTGGCAGTCCGTTACATTTGTGTGTTAAATTTGTCTGTTCTTACTTTAGGGAAGTAAGATCAAGTTCCTGGTTGAAATCAACTCTCTGATGTGGCAGAGTCAGCTGCCCCCATGGACTGACTTTAGTGCCGAAGATATTTTGTCTGTTTTCGCTTTGGAGGTTAAGGAATAAAGTTGCATAATATAGGTGAAAACAGTGCTGGTACCAAGTGTTTTCTAAGTATGGTAATAATGTAACTTTCATTATGGCTGCAGACAAGAAACTTAATTGCAGGTCTTGAAATTTAGGTAGTCCTAGAAAATGCACAACCATCTTTTCTACAGAACTTAAGTGGTTGTTGTTGTTTTCATGAAGAGATAATTATAACGAGCTCCACACTGCAAAGTTTTACTCCTGCTATCTTGATTTTTTTTTCTTTTTTTTTTTTTTTTTTTTTTTTTTTACCTGGAGAGGAGGGAGAATTGAGGTTTGGTCGTTTTGTCTTTCACTTTTTGAAACATGGAGCGGGCCAGTGAAGCTGCCCAGTTGTCCTGCCGTCTCGTGCTTCATGGCGCTACTTGAAACGGACAGTTCAACTGCAGTTGTCGTCACATCTTGGAGAGGAGCTGGAGGTAGTAGGAACCGGGCAGCAAGGTCCTGCCGGAAGGGCGGGGAACTGCCCCTTCCTAGCACGGAGCCCTGGCTTGGAGACTCATACTGTGGATGCTTTGTCCTAGTGGGAATCTATGCTGGCACCAGCATAAAACTCTAAAGACTTCTGCTTTACTTAGGGTTTCAGAGTTTCTTAGGAAAGTTCTAAGGTGTCATCTTCGTGCTTTTGTTTATGGAGCTTACTGGTAGCTTGAAATGCCTCTACTGACCTCATTAGTATTAAGGATCTACCTATTGCTAACTAGGGAATTTGCCAACGTTTCCCCCCCCATACACTGTTAGTATGAAAAGTGAATTTGCCTGAAGTGACAAATAAGTTGAAGTGCATTTTGTTTTTTGGTTTGTTTGTTTCTCCTCCAAGATAACGGGTAAAATAGAGCCACAGAACTGGGAGTAGACAGAAAGATTAACCTTGTTCTCTTTACTTTCCAGATGTACCAAACTTTGCCATCAGAAGCCGTTAGATCTGAAAGATGATAACACTGAAAAACACTGTCCCGTTACAGTGAATCCATGGCACATGAAGAAAGCTTTCAAAGTGATGAATGAATTAAGAAGGTATTACTTTACTGCATGCATCTTCCCAAAGTCCATAATAAGTTTCAATTGCATGTATTAAGTTCTAAAAAATGGAATATGCAAACCCAGAGTTGGAGCTGATAAAGTGAAATACAGGATAAAATGATATCTGAATGATAGTCATGTGATGTAATGGATACACTATACCTTTGCCCCTCAAGAGTTAGTCAGAGCTGGTTTTATGGGACTGGAAAAACACTTGGAAGATGTTAAGGAGTAACAGCTATTGATCCAGTGTTGCATATAGTCGATCTGGATAGATTAAAAGCTACCTTTTAATTGAGCCTGTGACTCTTAATATGTCTGTCATTGATTTTTTTTTTTTTTTTTCACAACAATCTGCAGACTGACAATGTTAAAATTTTTTGATCTGGCGACATAGTCCACACTGTAACTAATCTAGAGCAACTCGTAGAGTTCCTTTTCTTACTCTTCTTTTGCGTGTCCGCTGGGAGAAATTAATGAACTCCCAGGGTGCTATGAATCTTATGCTGAAAATCACTTTTTGAGATAAAGTTTTGTAAAACCTTGAGTGAAACCACCATCAGTTCCACAGAACTGGGAGACTGGTGCTGTTCTTAGCACCCATATTGATTTATTTTGTACAGATGGGTAGGTGAGATGGTGCTGAAAGCTGTGACAGCTGGTAATTAGAGCTCACAACTGAGCTCTGGTAATTAGGGCTCACAACTATCCCTGACAGTACTTCAGCTTCACAACTAAAAGCAACAATGGAGAAATAATAATAAAAAAAATTCTAGCATAGATAATACTTGAAGGTGCTAAGAATCCTGTAGCCTGCTGTTATTTCTTGTATGAGCTTAAAAACTGGAGAGGCTTCATTTGATAAATAAAAACAACTGGTGTCTTACCAAAAGATGTCTGCTTCTTTGATCTTCTCTTATTCTTTATGGATGAACCTTTAATCTCATGGTAGGTACTCTGATCAGTTCAATATATTTATCCAGCTTTGACATTTTTGTACTGGAAGACTGGAGAAGATCATGTACTCTGACTAAAAATGTTTTAAAACTAGCTCAGGGATTCCCATAGTCTGAGTATAATGAGGCAAAAGCAGAAACTATTTTTTTTTCAGTATATAACAGCTTAGTTACCTGATGCTGGAAGAAGGACCCCAGTAACTGGGCTCACTGTCTCAAGCAGTATGGCAGAGCACTAGTAGCTGTGACTCTGTACACAGGAGGAAGACTTTAGATAAAGGAAACCACCTGCTAAGGAAAGATTGTTTGCTTTATCTAAACGTTTGGATTCTTAGATTATGGCAGTTTCAGAAGTACTAAACCTTACTTAGATTCTTTTGTACTGCAAGTAAAACAGATTTGATCTTCCAGCAGAGTGCGTTCTTGAAGGCTGTGGATTATTTTAAGAATATACTCTAGTTTCCATGGTTACTTAAATTCGGATTGCTGTAGAAGCGATTTGAGGAATTTTCTTACACTTATAAATAGTCAAAGTTTGAACATGAGCGATGCCAGGTAAACCTTAAGTGGGGTTCTGCTTAGGGTAGCTGACACAGTGTTTAGTGCTGAACATGGATCTCTTTTCAGCACAGCTTCTTTTAAAATGTGAAGTGTTAATTAGGTAAGATTGAAATATTACTATTTACATTTGTTTAAATTTAAAATAAATTTTATATCAGTTTCAGTCTTTATTACTCAAAATGAAGGCTTAACTTTAATCAAGTTAATGATATTTCAGGTTTTATTGACTATATTGTTAAAGAGGTTTACATCTCAGTTCCTTCTGTTAATGCAATACAAGTAGGTATTTGCTACAGATATACTCTCTTGAAAGTGTACAAGTAATGAAGAAATCTCCTCCTGAAACACTCTAAAATCTGTAATTTTTCCAGAGTGCTTAAGTCCAAGGGTCTGTGTTAATTTTTTGGCTGCTCTCAAGTTACCTGTTTTTTATTTTATTTTGTTACTATTTTAGTTTATTTTAGTTTTATTAACTAATAAGAATTTTTCTTATTCAACTGTCAAGAATTTTGACAATTTTTTTTGAATTTTGCCTTGAGTAATTTTGTCCTTCGTAATTTATATCATTCCCTTGCCATCACCTCAACATTGAATCACAGTATCATTAGATTACCTAATTAGTTTATGACATATGAAGAAATAGCACTTGAATGCCATCTCTCTTCTTCATTATAACTTACTTTTGTCGTAATGGGATTTAACCTCACCTAAAAGAGTATTTACTAAATAAGACTTTACTGTTTTTTTTTTTTTAATGTGAATAATGACCTTTTTCCCTGAACCCCAATGGATAAAAATTTGCAGATAGACAAAGACTATTTTTGCTCCGCTATGGCTCTTCACATTCAGCCGGTCTATACAAGTGAACTGTTAAAAACTGCAGCAGAATGTAAGCAAAAAAATTAGGTTGCCAACTTGAAATAAGTGTGCCAAGTTGCTGTAGAAGCCATAAGATGCTTGCACCAGAGTATATAATTCAGCTTGAGCTTATCAGCCCTGTAGGGCTTATTCACCTAGTGCAGTTCCAGCCTCTGTAGATGCGTCTGGGCTCTTCCCAACATATGCAACTGTGCCTATATTGTGCAGTGTGGTTAATGACCATGAGTTTTGCACTGATGTAAATATAGTGCTTCAGGCTTCCCTGTTAGCTCTGCTATCTCTGTGCAACCACATTAAAACATTTTATATTACTGTTTTCAGGATAAGTGTCCATGTCTCTGAAAAAGCTGGATATGTGACTGATGACCACTTGTTTGACCACTTTCTCTGTCAACTTTAAATGTAATGGCTGATACTCTCAAGCTCCTCTGAATTCTGTGTTTCATATGGGCCTGGTCATTGCATAAATTATACTTTTTTTCATAACAACCATATTGCAGCCTCAGCTATTTACTGTAAGTGCTAGGAACTGAAAAGTGTGAGAAACAACCAAGCAAACTCTAAGGTAAGACCTGCAATCTGGCCCTCAATTAACGAGAAGAGGGGTAGCTGGCTTGACTCAGGGCTGTGGCCCTTCTGTCAAAGCACCCTCTTTCTCTTCTCCTCCTCCTCTTTTTTGCTCTTGGTCTGAGTTTTTTCAGTTGTATGTTACTTTTGTAAAGTCACCTCTGGAACAGGGAGGAACTAAAAAAAAAAAAAAAAACCCACAAGTCTGATTATAAAGATTAACAATTGTGATGGATTTAATTGGAAGATATATATCCAGTAGCTGTCAACTGCATTGGAAACATCTGTGTTAGGAATGGTTAAAAAAAATTTCTTTACTGCAACAGAAGAGAAAGGAAATACCATGTGTTACAGTTGCAAAAGACAGGCATGCAAGTGAATATAATGAAGATAAAAATTGTGACAGAATATGGAGCTAACTAAAAAATTCTAAAGTAATTTGAGTAAAGAAAAAAAAAGTTAATGTGTGCATGAACTGTATATGAAACATACTTGAAAAACAAACCTTAAATATAATTTAATAATGACTTTAAATGCTTAAGTAGGCGTGAGATTCCAGCTTTGTACCCAGAGATCACAACTGAAATCTGTATTTTTCGTGATCTGGAAAATCTTGTTTCTTACCTAAACTTGCTACTGTTTGTGTATATCAAATTCTTTTTTTTCATCTCAGGTGTTAAAAGAGGCTCAGACTTCCAATGAAAAGGTTTATAAATTAGACAGATACAAATTTGAGTTACTGAGTGCAGAAAGCTTTTTCTCTATGTAAGAAACCACAATTCAAAGCACAATTTAATTATTTGCTTTGAGGAAGTCCTACATACCCAAGCACCATCTGTAATCCTACTGAGTAAGAGTCATGTGGTTTTGTAACACATTTAAAACATTGCTTCATCAATATTGTCTCCCACCTCTTTTTGAGGGTACGAGAAGAGAAATCCTGTGATGTTGTATGTTTTTCTACTGCAGTTTGCATATGTAAAACCCCTTTCTCTGGTATTTCTGAATAGTCAGAACTTGCTGTGTGATGTGACGATAGTAGCTGAAGACATGGAAATTGCAGCGCATAGAGTTGTGCTAGCCGCCTGCAGCCCCTACTTCCATGCCATGTTTACAGGTACCAAAAGTTTCAATACTTTCTTCTAATCTGGTCCAATTGTGTAAAGCTCAAAATTAATTTAATTATGCTTTTTAGGATCTTATTTAATCTGTAAATAAGATAATAGAAGGCTTGTGTGTGTGGTGGTGTATGAATTTGTTCACGGTTTAGGGACATACTGGCGTCTTAATCTTAGTCAATATGCTGCATGCTTTCAAAAAATCTCCTTTATATAGACAAATGTACATGTTAAATAAACCAGGAATAGTAAAGTTGTTATACCCCTTTATGGCTACAATTATCTCACTCGGACAAAAGAAGGTTAAAATAACTTTCATTCGAGTTTTGAAGTAAATCATATCCTGTAACAGCTGTTCTTCCTGCTGCTGCATTCTTCAGGCTCTGAGTGTTGTGGACTGCTAGTAGATGGGAAGCTTTGTGGGGCTTTGGCAGCCTGAAGCTAGAGTGCCTATCTCAGTCTTCCTTGGATAATTCTCTGTGACAGATGGACGAGGCTGTGTTGCCCCAGCTTCCCTGCAGAGGCTTGGGGCTGCCTCTGCTCCGCACTGGTCAAGTTACTGCTCTGCTGCTGCGGCAGGAAAGCCCCAGGGCTTGCAAGGCTAAAGTAGGTCTGGATTCATAGAGCTTCCCATTGGATTCCTGTGCGATGGATTTCATTCCACAATGGTTATAAATCACCTTGAAATCTTCTTGTACTACTCAATGCAAGTTATAATTAATTTTGGAGGTGTTATTTATTCCTGCTCAAATCTTGGGCCAATTTGGTCCTTAATGGAAACTGTCTGAAATAGAAAGAATTTCCTGCAGCATGTTGCTTGTGGCTGCTAGCTCAGGTTTTATCAGAAGTGTGACTCTGGCCATGCCTGTATGCAAGCAAAATGGAGTTTTATTAACAATAATACTTGTTTGCAACTGGAAGGTTGATACAATTTGAAATACTTTAGTATCCTGGGGAAGAAGCTAATTGTTAGCAATCACCTCATTGGAATTGAATAGGTATATAATCCAGCATGTTCTTTGTTTAATGCATATAATATGGATATTTTGACACAGCCAGAGCTAAACAACGAGTCAGTGCTAGCAGAAACAAATGCTTAATGTCATATGTGTTGAATAGCATGAGCTCCCTTGAGTAGTCGTTTCTTTAGCAGGTCTTTGCGTTTACATCTGTGCTGGAGATGAACACTCTGAAAAGGTGAAGCTCTCTTCATTTATACTGCCTTGTGTTGAGTTAAAACAAAAACACCTGTTCCCAGTTTCTTTCCTTCACCTTAACACAAGGCTTTTAAGCACTGTTGTTGACTTTCACATTGGAGATGGTCTTTCTCAGAGTTTAATTCTATGTTACATATCCCATGGCAGGGAATCCTGGTTACAGCATACCTGCTTCCTGGCTTTCCCACAGAAATATGTGGCCCTCGGGATGTGCCAGTGCAGCTGCGTGTGGCCACTCGCCAAATGGCATTGCTGAAATCCTTTTTTTCTCACTTTGCTACCTTTTCTAAAAGTTTGCTTGCCTTACGCTTTAAAATAAAAGCTTTCAGCTTGTATCCCCACACCGGGGATACCCGGTGGTACAGGGGTGGGAAGGCTCACCTGATGAAAGGCTTTTAACCCATTTATGGAAATGTTTCTGTAGTTGCAGTGAATCAGGTCACTGGAGGTTTCAGCAGAATGCCAGGCTAGCTTTGAGATTTATTGACAGGTTTTGGACCATCATTATATACAGTTTTCAGCAAGGATCACCTCTGTTTTTGGTATATTTCAGCAGTTCTCCACAGAGCTAATTCCAAAGTTCAAATAAGCAAATTTGTTCCATTAACCAGCTATAGCCAAAAGGAAAGTCTCTTCCATCTAAAATTAAATGATGACTGAAAACACATTTGAAAAAACTTGCACTTCTGTGCTACAAGAATACTTGTTCTTGACTTGAAATTAGAAGCTTATTTTTAGACACGTTTGTGTGTTCCTTCCATCTTTCTGAGTCATTAGGTGCTGCCTCCTGTGCAGGACAGGGAATGGCATTGGCTGTGATCAAACCCTTCACCTAAGGGTTTGTCTTTTTCCACTTGTTATAATGGTAGAAGTAGCCACATTGTACATTTTTCTCTCTAGGTACTTAAGGTTTACTAAGTTAATAATGATTATGTTTTAAGAAACAAGAGGGGAAAAAGGATAAGAATGTAGGGCAGCATATGTCAGAAGGAATAACTCTTCATTCTATATATGGTGCGGTTCTTCAGAAATGTTTTGAATGTACTTAAAAGACTGCAGAAAGGAAGACAAAACCTCAGTGAAGGGGAACTTTAGTGGCCACAGGACCTGACTTGGGACATGTGTGACCTGAGTTTAGTGTGTCACAGTAGTTATCTTTAGACAATTACCTGATTTCTTCACTTCCTTAAAATTCTTCCTTCTGTAAAATTATATAAAATAAAAAAGCCGAATGATGTACTTTGCTATGTCCCTGGTGTGAGGACCTTCATTAGTAGGTCAGATAACCTTTTAGTAACTGCAGATTGAGGGAGTGCTCTGCTGCTTCCGCTCGAGATGTTGGACTAGCTCAGTGCTTTCCTTTCTTTGTCACCACAAACTCTGTGGAAATGTTTTGTTGCAGCTTTCCAGTTGTGAAATAAGTTCTTTGTGCTTTACATGGGGATGGCTAGAAAATGAACCTCTGGTTTTCAACATACGGTCTTTCAAACCAGCTTTGGATCACAAGTTGACTGGTCTGGAATTATAATAAGACTGTGTGCCCTTTTGGCATTGAAAGGAGAAGCAAATCTGCTTTTTTGTAAATCCTGGGCTTTGTTGCTAAACAGAGAAGGTGCCTATCCATGGCTCCAGAAGCCTTGACACAAAATCTGAAAACAAAATGAATGTGCCTGCAGAATATCAAACTCTGTGCTCTCCCACACACACATTTTCCCCAAGGACCACCTCCACAGAAGCTTGCATAATAAATAACTTGCAGCTTGCAGGCGCTGAAGATCAATAGGTTTAATCTGTCAAGCTGGAAAGAGAGACTTGAAATAGATGGCCCTTCAAAGAACATGCTGCAGTCATCTTTCAGAGATGTAGGGAGATGTTGCCCTGGAGCAGGTGAAAAGAGCAGGTTCTGCAGGGGCTGGGCTTTACCTTTTTCCTGCGGCTCCTCAGTGCTTTCTAGAATGCCAGAAAGCAGCAAGTAGTCGTGTGTTGCTGTAGATGGTCTCCTGCATTCCTTACCACTTAAAAGGTTGATTTTTAAAATGCCATTGAGTATTCAGCTTGAGAAGGGTGTGAATAACAACAATGAATTTATCTTTAGCCAAATGCACTAAGTAAAATGGGTTTTATTGTCAATCCTAGAGCCCACAGTTACAATCATGAGCCATGAAAGTGTGTATGTAATTCTCAGAAATATCAGTAGTGATAGCCATCTTATTGACCACTGCCCATCCTGGCTGCGTTTAGTCTCATATGGACTGAATTTGCTACCTCATCAATACCATTTACTTTAGGTGCTTAGGGAAAGAGATAGGCATATATACGATATATAAAAATAAGGAATTGATGCATCAATATTGTTCCTAAGCCAAATATTATATATCTACCAATACGACCAGGGTAGTTTGTATTTCACTTCCCAGTGTATAGTGAAAAAAGCATAAATATCTGAGATGACCAGATGTTTGCTTAGTAGTCATGTATAAGGTTGTGGCCATTACTTAGTGTATTTTTGGACTGTTATTTCAGATATAAACAAAATGTTGCATTTTGAGAATCATCATATTTTAGAAGGCAGAAGCTATTTTGCAGGCCTTTCTGCGAAGATTTATTCTGGAATATGGCCAGTATTTCAGTCTCTACAAGTTAAGATCCAACAAGTTTTCCCTGGCTTACCATTTTATCTTAGTTTGAATTTTTAAATCAGAACTGTAACAGAGATGCACATGCTAAGGGACTAGTAAGTCGGCAAAAGATTTTTGATTGAGATAGATTGTTGTTGTTGTTTCTCTGTTTTGTAAAAGCTCTACAGCCTCTGTTTGATATGTCCTTTCCATTAAGGAGTTAATGCAAGAAGTACTTCAGTGGTTTGCAATGTTAGTAAAATATTTTTGTTTGGATTTGAAGGGTGTTATTTAGGTTTGATAGCCACATTTACTGGTATATATACACTGGAGAAAATAGGTCACCTGCAATAATAGCATTAACCCATATAACATTCAGGTGGTGCTAACTCCTACAGGGAGGAAAGATAGAAGGAAATTGAGTTCTTACAGTGGTTTTATTAATACAAGTGATCATGCACCAAAAAAAAAAAAAAATCTGCTGCAGGCAAGAGCAGTTACTATTAAATTCTTTCTAAGTTGTGCTCTATTTTTGCCTGACTGACTTGACAACCAAACTGTGTTTTCAGGTGAGATGAGTGAAAGCCGAGCAAAGAGAGTTCGAATAAAGGAAGTTGATGGCTGGACACTAAGGATGCTTATTGATTATATTTACACTGCTGAAATTCAAGTTACGGAAGAAAATGTACAGGTAAGACTGGGGATGCTTTCTGCAGCAAGAGAGATGTAATGCTCAGAAACCTTTAGTTTGCTAATGTGTTTTGACTCAGACATGGGAAATCTCATCTGCAAACTGCAACTTTTTTCAGACCTCATGCCTACAAAGCAAGTAGTCAAAGTGCTTAAATTCTGGGCCACATGCAGAAGCTATTGAATAAAATAAAAAGGGTCAATTGATTTACAAACAAACATTATTTAATATGAGAGAGTTGATGGTCTACTCTGCCAAAAATTGCCTGTTAGACACCTCTACACTACTCTTTCCCTGAAACTTCAGTGAAAATTACTAGTTGCTTGCAAAGCAGATTTATCTTCAAATATGAACCATGTCCTCCACTGTGTTTTATTTGATTTTGTTCCTGCTAATTTTAAAAAATAATCATTTTCTTTAGTAGCCTACTATTCATGAATTTTTAGATAGAGTTATTTTATCATTCATCTCTAATGGCACTCACTTTGCATAATGCTATACTGGTGTTTCTATCACATTTACATATTATGTCACGTCTTCCTATGTCACGTGCTCTACTCGCTATGTTCATTTTCTTCAGGAGAGAAATTAAATGTCAGATAATGCAATATACCATTTTCATGTTTTAAGAAGGGAATATCAAGGTTAATGTTTTCAAAGGGAAAATCAACTTTCTCACGCATCAGATTTGCCTTAGTTTACATGTAGGCATGAACTGCCTCAATGCCCAATGCGGGAGCGTTAGTTATGTAGGAAACTCCTGCGTGAACACCTCTCCCATCGCATGCGTGTGTGTTTCAGCATGCATTTAGTCAGCTTGATAGCTCGGGCCTCTGCTGAGTATGAGTACAAGAGCAGGAGCTTGAAGAGGAACCCCTGGGTTCATTTGAGCTATGACTCTGAGGGCCACAGAGGTCGGTGCGGTTGGGGGTGAGCCGAAGGGAACTGTGTGAAGGTGGTGCCGAGGTCTCGCCGTTAGTCGCTGCTGGAGGATTCAGTGCTGCAGTTTTTTGTTCCCTTGGTTGTGCTAATACACGTTTGCTGGGCTGCATTATAAATCTGATCAGTGAATATATTATTTAAGATAAGTCCTTTCCCCAAACAGATTTTTTTTTGTGTGTTCTGATTTATTGCATGGCCCCACCTGTTGCCCACACAATGCTGTGGGTGAGCATTTGAGGTGTGGAAATGTGCAGCTATGGTGGAAGTGGGCATTTCCTTGCTGCCTAAGGAAAGCGTCACGTGTAGTTTTGGTTTGGACCTAGTGACAGAGGTACTATCTTGCTTTCGAACAAGAAGTGTGCACAAGAGAGAGCAAAAAAGAGGATCACAAATAATGCTGTTTCAGAGCTCTGTGCTAATGTGTTCTGTCCTGATGTGTCTTGCCTTTAAAGAATTTTTTAGATATAGCCAATGCAAAATCCCGAATAGGATCTTTTTTAGAATGCATATTTTTAGTGTTCATGTTTTGGAAATCATTCAGTGACAATGCATGCTTGCAGAATAATGAACAACTTATGAATATAGGGACATATATTGCATGTGTATATATTTCCTTCATAACTCTTACGGCCTGTGTACCTATTGCCACTAAGTGCAGCAGTCGTGCTTCCACATAAGCAGGAGCGTTTCATCACAGGACATGGTCACAGGGATTGACAGCACAGTGACCTCGAGCAACTCTCAAAACAAGGAGTCCAAAAAAGCTGCCTATTTTCTCATGAAATTTTAAGGAAAGCAGTGAGTTGTCTGCCAAGTTGATCTCGACTAAATGTTTCTGTAACGTGTGCAATGACTTGCAGGATATGGAGTAAGAGGGATTTCTATATTTGTGCCTGTGATCCGTTAGGAAAAGAGCAGTGACCCAGCTGTAGATAAAAACTTGCATTCAGATGTTTGTTCTTAGCAGGCAAATGATACATTTCTACAAACAGGACAAATTGGTGTGTTTTTATACAGAGGGCTGTATTATATTGCAGCTCTGGGGGTTCTCCATTGCAGCTTTGGGGGTTCAGAACCCAGCATATTGGGTTCTCCAATATGTTACGGGTTGAGATCTCTTTTCTGATACCATCCCACTGACATCGGCAGTGGCAGGGGAGAATGAGAGCACGGAGCCTTTGCGCAAGGGAGCTCAGTGGGAAGAGGACTCATGGCTTCCCCTTGATTTTGATACGTGCTAATTTCCGTGGTCTGTTGAAGTATTCATGCTTGTTAATGCAATAGTTGTATTGAAAATGGAACCACAAAAAGTCATAGTCTGAATCATAGTATTTTTCCATAAATTTAATAGGCAAGGGTTCAATTTCACACCGGGAACTGATTTATTACGAAAAGATGCCATTTTGCAAGTCAATTTTCAGGGTACAGCTGTGTTTTAAAATAGATTTAAATAAAAAAATGTAGCAAAGTTAATTATTTTTGTTTTGGTCAACTCATAACCTTGAATTCAAGAAATGCTCAGTTATCTTTTGGCAGGAACAGAAAAGAACAACTCATTGAATGTTGTGGAAGCTTATTTCTGACCTTCTGTGAGGGTCCGTAAGAAGAAATTGCGTGCAAGGCCATTTAAAACATTTGAGAAATACGCAGAATATCTTTCAAGGATAATATCACATAGAATAGAATGCAGATACGAAAAATTCATATTTGTCTCTGTTGAGGAAGACAAAAAACACAAAGGGCAGGGGCTCTGGAATAGATGATCTCTAGAGGTCCCTTCCAACCTCAATCATTCTGTGATTTTAGTTGCAATAGACTGTAATAAAAGTTGGTGCTATCAATGTGACGTTCATATAAATATAATATCCTGCAAAGAACAGCCATGCGAAAAATAGACTGAATTAAAAGAAAAAAAATCTGTGCAGTATGTAACATAAATTTGGTTTTCTTAGCACTAGGATAAATTTAGGGTCAAAATACTCAGAATAAATATCACATTTAGAAGTGGTCGTCTTGTGATGCATCCCCTACACTTTTATGTGGGTGAGACATGTAAAATGTTCTCTTTTAGGGGCTAGCGGGTTCTTCTGAAACTGTTGTATTTCCAGAGAATCTGGTCAGGTGGTAGCTATTTGTTGTTGTTTTTATTTCTGGAACCATTTCGCATGATTGTTTCCAATCCCCTCCACTGCCCTTTTCACTAAGGATTGGACTCACTGATATATTGAAGTTTAATCTCAAAGGGGTCCAGGGTTGTGATAGAATTACCTGTTTAAGAAATTACTGTATATTGGGAGAACAGTAGTAGCTGTTTGTGTGCTTTTAGCTGGCAGAAAGTATAAAATGCCTTAGCGTAAGCCAATTTAATACTCGCATCAGTTTATTTGGTATTTGCCAGTGATCAAATTACCGTAGCTTAAATTCCTGTAAGCTTCAGAGCAATAATGTCTTTATATCTGAGCTCAGAGACAAAATACACCTAGGACTATTTTTCATGCTTCCCGAGCTTTATCCTCAGAAGAAATATTTTATGTTTATAAGCTGGTGATTAAACTAGAAGTTTTATATGAGTTAGCAACATTATGATGTATAAAGAGCATAAAACAGATGCTGCATTTTTGACTACATTCAGTTTAGATACCCAACTTAGAAATTACTTTTAAGAGTTTCCAGTAAGTTAAAAGCTTTGAACACTGAATAGCATTTATTTTCCCTTATTGAATCCAAAGATGTCCCTCACCTCACAAAGGGATTGTTTTTCACTTCCTTTATGAACACTGTTTTAATCAAGCTCTATTTTTCTCTTTAAAAACCAAAGAACTGTCCTTTTCAAGCACATAATTGGGAATCATAAGGAGAGAGGGAGTTAATTTAAGTATTTGAACAGTGAAGTGCACTGTGTCCTGAAAGTAAGCATGCTGCTGTGTAAGTGGGTAGAAGCAAGAAAAGAAATATTTATTCAACTGAACTGACTGTTGTGAAGCTTTAGCTGAATCTTTTATTTAAAACAGAGCCTACTTTATGATAATATCTTGTACATATATAAGAGCTTTGAGTAAAAGTAACAATGAAATTGGTTCCACAGGAGCACAGCTATTCAGAGAGCCCATGAAAGAAATAACTGGAGAGAAAAAACGCTACGCTTGGTTCAGGAACCTAAAAAAAGGCAGAAAGAGAATGAGTTTTATCTGGGTATATTTACAGATGTGTTCTTCTATCTGCCTTTTAATGAGTTCGTGGTAATCAGAAACAATTTGAAGAGAGTGTGTCCTGGAGAGAAGCAGCAGGAGGAGGTAGGCTGGATTTCAGCAGTTATGGGTGTATTGATTATGTCTAACGACTTGCACCAAGAGAGCGACAGAGGGTTAAGGTGGGTTGAACACCTCCCAGCCGTGTTCTCTACTGAAAAACAATGCTCCCTAGGCAGGGCAGACTGTATCCTGAATTAAGTTAGCTCTAGTTTCCAAGTACAGTAGTATCCAGTAAGCAGCACAGCTGGGCGATGAAAACATGGTAGCAATGTTTGTGACTAGAAAAAATCAAAAATTTCTAGTGGATGCAAATAACTTAAGGAAACTGGCTAAGTGATGTGAAAGCCTATATTCCATAAATTTGCAGGCAAACTGTTGCTAAATTCTTTTTGGTCACTTTACCTCTATTTACTGTTTGCAATTGCCTGGTGGGAGCATTTTTAAATGAATATTTCAGTGAATACCTATAGTTTCCGTTGAACCTTTCACTATATTTCTTATTCATTGATTATGACTTGTGGATTATTAGATGTTTGCTTTAAGTAGGTGAATTTTTGTTTTTCTCCCCAGTTATTTGCACACCTTCTCTTGTGCATCTCCACAGTAGCAGAGTGGCCTGTGAAACCTGCATGGTGGTGGGGGGCCTTGGCTGCCTTCCTGGGCAGAGCCCAGGTCCTGGACTCTCCCTGTTGAGCTGCTGCTGTTGGGACCAGGTGCTTGAGCCTTATGGGGTGCTACTCTGAGCCTGTAGGACCTTCCTTATGAGGTTCTTGATAAACTCTTTGTATTTTTAAGGAGTAAAGTTAGGTCAGATAGTATCAACACTGTAAGAACTGTAAAAAGTTTTTATTCTAGAGAAGACTTCTTTTGAGTGCTTGTTTACTGTTAGTTGTTTTACTGCCCCCCCCCCCCCAAAATGATGAAGTGCTATTGCACTGATTTCTTTGGTAATGTTTTTTTCTTCTTTTTTTATAAAATGGCTCTCATTTGTATGTGGCCTACCTTAAAGTTCATCAGTATTGTTGACGGCAATCTAAGCATCTTTTGAACTGAAATCTGTGAATTTGTACTTCCTGTGACTTAGCTTCCACTTGCCAAAAACTCTCAGCTAAGTATATTGGTACAGCATGTAGTTTTTTAGACAAACTGTTAGGCCAAATGTTCATCAAAACTGTACAGATATCTTTCAAGCTGCTCATATAGTTATATATTTTTTTTTCTGAATTTATATCTAATGTCCAAATAATCAACTGAAAGCTGAACATTTTGGAAAGGTTTGGTCAATAGCAATTGATAGAATTGTTCAAAAACGGATTTTCTTTCCATATCAAGTTAAATAACACAAAATGTTAAGTTACCATCTGCATAAATTTCTTCTTGACAGTTAAACAAAAGTGACCTTTGCACTCTGTTCTTAAATAGGCAGTCCTGTTTTGCTGCTGTATATGTTGAGACTTCATCATCATTTTGCAGAATGCCACAACTGTTGGTCTTACCTGTTGCTGTAGCCAGTGAAGTCTTAGGCATAAGAAGTGATGCCCCATGATCTCCTTAAATTATTTTTGAGGGAAATATAGAGAAGAACTTGAACAGAAATGTAAAGAAATGAGTGTTAAACCAGGAAATTAGACCCATTTTTTTCTACTTCTGTGAGTTCTCTTGGGTAGAAGATGATTTATCAGATATGAATGAGCCTCAGGTATATCAGGTCTCGTGATGCCAAGACAGATTATGCCCAAACTAAATTGTGTATCACTTGCCTTAATTTTAGATAAAATATAATTGTCAAAAATGTCCAGTCAACAGAACAGTAACTACTGCTTTAATTATGGGACTGTGTGCTTGTAATCGAGACTAAAACTCAGAAATGCCAATACAAAACTTCTGTCTTGTCGCAGGAGCACTGAAGCATTTGAAGACCGTGTGGTGTTGCCGTGACTGAGAAGCTACGCAGCTTTACTGCACGTTCTCTTCACTGCAGTTTTTGGGCTAGGTTCTCATGTCAACATTTTTGGAAGAGAGGAAGGAGAAAGGTTGAAAGTAGAATATGTTAAGGTTTTAGGAACGGATGGTATCTCAGCTGTAATGTTTTCGACTTCATAACTGGTAGTGTTCCTTAGTGTTCCTTTAATGAGCTTTTGTGTGATAATTCATGTGAAATATCTGGAAGTGGCCACTTGGTTTAAAGAGACTAGTAAGGTACTAACTGAGGAACCCCGAGGTCACAGGTTAGGATCCGGCTCAGTTGTGAAGGAGTTGAAACGTTTCTTGCAATCTTCTGCTCCTCCCTGTTCCTTAGCCTGTACCAGTGGATATCTTCAGGACAGAGGAAACGGCCACAAACTGAAGCACCACAAGTTCCACGGGAAGTTAAGGTGACATTTCTTAACAGTGAGGGTGACAGAGCCCTGGAACAGGCTGCCTAGAGAGGTTGTGGAATCTCCTTCTCTGGAGATCTTCCAAATCTGCTTGGATGCAGTCCTGTGGCATGTGTTCTAGGTGACCCTGCGTGTGCAGGAGGGTTGGACTAGATGATCCCTAGAGGTCCCTTTCAACATTAAGGACTCTATGGTCTCGTAGACTCAATTTGACTTTAAAACCCCTAAATGTTTTTATACTTTTTGTCATCATTTTTCAGCTTACCATCTTACACTACCTGGGACCTCCTGCCCATAAACTCTTTTCTTGGCTAATATGTCTCGGGCAACTGCATTGATGCTTAACAGCATTTTTTTATTTGCAGCCTTCTATGTAATAGAGCTATTGTGTATCAAAAGCTATCAGCGGTTTGCGAACCTATTTCCCTGTGACAGATATTAAAGCTTTAGGAGAAGAGGGAAATCTTTTATTATATACCTTAACAGAGATGGAAAAATAAACAAGCTTTCAATCTTTCTGTTCACCTTCATCACTGCTGCTGTGTTCTAAAAGCTCTTGCAATTTCTGAGGGCATGCAGTCATTTACATTTATTGTTTTAAAGTTATCTAGCTCATCCAAATGACTTCATGATTAAAAAACATGAAGATCAAAAAATCAGTGAATCCTAATGTGTGTTAAACACTCTTTATATGATAATCTGAGTTTTTTTTTTTAGTTCTATAGCAGCATGGTTCTTATAATATTGGGGGATTGCTGACACTACAGAGAGATAATGAAATCCAAACAGGCATAGATTTCATTACAAACCCTATTTGCAGAAACATTTTAAAGTCTTATTCGGCACAAATTTAACATTGGACTAAAGAGCCTTATGCTATGCCTCTTTAAATGGCTTGACTGTGTGCTGAAGGAGTATCAATGGAGTACCACTGTGTTTTGCCATTAATATATATTTTATATATTATGCCTCTAGCAACCATCTGGTTACATCTTGTGGTCCAATTTTTGGTATTTGTGATAACAGGTTTGAGGATTTTAATACTGTGATGACACAACTTATATGTACCTAAAATTTATATGTGTTATAGGACATGTCAGGCAATAGTAAATGATCTAATTTTCCAATGGAAAAAAAATCTACTATGCTTTTTTCTTTAGCTTATACATGATTGTCTGTCAGGAGAATGTAGGAGGGAAGAAGAAAAAGAAGGGTGATCTTTCTATAGGTGTGTTTTATTACCAATATAAACTTCATTAATATGTACTTTAAATGAGTAAGACTAGCATAAAAAGCAGTAATCCCCAGAGCCCACTAACTAAAATAAGGAGCAAATATCTTTGTGGGAAAACTTAGTGTTTTGTTCCCTGTGTCAGTTTTTAGATATGCATTGAGTAGTAGGTATTTTTCATTATATGGAGTTTTCCTTTTGCCTGTCTTTAGCAGGTTTCGCTATTATGTATGTGTAGGATAGAGACTAGTCATTTTCTGATACACCTGCTAGTTCATTATGTGCCCTGCAGGCTAGATCTGGTCTGTATCATCACTGCCCTTTCTGTGCTTGTTTTTTCAAAGAGTGGAAGAAAGAGGTGTTTAGTTTGGATAAATGCCCTGGTTAAAAATGTATTTCATAGCCTCATGCTTGGCGGAGATGTATATCCATACCTATATATCTCTTTTGGATGCCATGGTAAAAACTTTTCCTCTTCTGATGTTGCTTATTTGATGATACTTGGTAGAAGGAAATCACGTTAAGTGTGTGTTGACATGAGGAAGGTGTTAGGGATTGTTGAATCTGATAGAGGTGAGGCCGTTGCAGCTCTGTACCCCAGGTCCAATCAGTAGTGAGGCTGAGAGCACCAAGTAGGTGTGCACATGCACACATGTATATGCATACAAATATATATGTATTCAAATATATATGTATGGCCAGGCATGCAGTTTGACACAGATGGAAACACTCAGCTGATCAAGGTGAAGGCACATGGGGCAAATGTGCACATCTATGCCACATATATACCATCTATACGTGGGTCTCTCTGGGAGCTGGGCTCAGGCACTCGCTCCATTCAGCAAGTAACTGGCCCTGTTTTCTTGGCCACTCTGTTGCTGACACCTGGGCACACAAGTCCCTGAGACCCTCAGCTGCTGGAACAGGCATCTCTGGAGCAGACACTGGGTCCTTCTGCTGCCAGGTCTGGGACACTTGGACGGTCTAGTAGCTGACCCCGGATCCCGGCTCTGCTCAGCTGCCTGCCCTGCAACCACAGAAATGGCTCTCAAACAACTCCAGACTCCCTGGAAGTTGGCTTGGGCCTCCAGGTCTCTGCCAGTGGTACCCCCCTAAACATCCTGTGGTAAGCTTTGCATAACCCCAAATCATCTTTCCTGCATCTCAAAACATCCCATACTTTTGTAGCAGTAACCTGCCTTGATCTTAAGGTGAATTGGAGAACCTTTCTGATGACTTGTCCCAGCTCTGTGAGGCTGACACCTCCCAGTGAGAGCCCTGGCAGTAGCTGGGCAGTGTGCCCCATTTCTCTGACGGGGTTATTTGGGTTCCCATGGTTGCCGTAGTGCCTCTGGGCTCCTTTGTGTGTGTGTGGAGATGAGGTTTTTCTCACAGCCTGAAAGGGAGCTGTTGTCTCAATTCTGTCCTGTACTGGGCTTTTCTCCTTGGAACCACCACCTTTTTTTTTTTTTTACAGCGTGGCACCAGATCTATACGAGGTCTTCCTCCATGTTTTTAAGTAAAAAGCTGAATAATGTAATGCTTTTCCAGCCATTAAATCTTTCTTTAACATCCTCTGTGCTGCGCTATTGGTGAATAGCGGGGTCTGGAACTTTCTCTATAGAAGAGAATTGGGTAGACAGGAGGGTATCGGCCTTGTGAGAACAAAGAGGAATTTAGCTGGAAATTTGAGCAAAACACTTTGCAGTTTCCTGAAGAGAAATATGGAAGCAGGAGAGAACTAAGTACATGCAGAGGAGTTTAAAGATGGTAAAGATGGATCAAAAGATGTGAGTGAATTAACATCATCCTGGACCTATAGGATGCTTATCTGGGGTAATCTTGAATCACTGTCTTGTGGAAGGGAGGTGGAGAGTTTGGATTTTCTTATGATAAGAAGAGACACTGAGCTCTTATGGTCTGAATCACAGGACTTGATTTCAGAATTTCTGTTCCTTCAGAAGATGTTTTGAGGGGAAAAAAAAAGCTTCCCCTCATAACAGTAAGTTTCTGCTTATTTGGAAGAGAGATTTCTGGACAAAACAAGGTGAAGAGATTTGTGACTTGAATATATAGGTATGGTCTGAGCTAAGCAACTGGCGAGTTCAAGTAGTGAATCAGAAAATGATGGAGGAGGTGACGGGGTGAGAAGGAAGTGGGATTAAGGAATGAATCAGAAACTCCTGGAGGAGGTGATGGGGAGAGCAGGAAGTAGGGTTAAGACAGAGTATATTACAGAAAAGAAACTGAGCTGTAATCCTGTATTTGAGAAGCATGTGATTCTGATTTCTGTGGGAGGCAAATGGGAAGTCACTGAGGGATTTAAACAGGCATGTTTAATTTAAATGATAAAAAGAATAAAACAGTTTTACTCAGAGCTACATCTCTAAATAGAACAGCCGTTCATTTCCTGCATATTTTTTCTTTAGCAAGTGACTTAGAAAGAAGCATGTAGGCTTCCAGAGCCATGCACGTGTAAGATGCTAGGAACTAATTGAGGTAGAACTAATTGAGTCCCAGTTATGCCAGTGTGTGGTGCAAGGTGCATCCTCCTACAGATCAAGGATAAGATTAGAGAAAGGGTCAAAAGATGTAGCGTATCGAGGAAATTAATCTGAGTATCAGGTCACTAAGGCAGAAAGGATTTTCTCCATCCTTTTTATCCCTTCTGCTCTCCTCTTCCTCCTTCTCATATATATGCACACGCATGCGTACACACACACACACACACACACACACGGTGTATATCAAGGGTATATTTATCTCATATTAATCCTTCAAAACCCCCAAGTGAAGAAACTTTTAAAGTGAGGTGACAGATTATGGAAAAAAGTATTTTATAACTGGTTATTCCTGCCATTCTCAGCTCACATTGTAATAAATTGTAGTGCAATGCTGCTAGTTTTTCTCGTGTAAGAAAGACTTGTTAAGTCCTTGTTAGACAAGGACTTTGTTTGTAGCATCAGGTAACAAGGGATTTGGACTTTGTATGTTTTATAAGTCTATTTGAGTTGTGTGTATCTCCTTAAAGTCTCTTATAATTCTCTTAAGTGTTCAGAAATAACCAAATTAAAGGTTTTTTTGCAAGTCAATTTTTAGTCCCTTCTAGGTTTTTCTGTAGTGAGCAATAAATAGATGAAAAATCTGTAGGGAGCACAGGAAGAAAAAGCAATAAATAGTTGGCTTTCACTATATCAAAATGGTGGCTGTGTGTCACAAATTTCCAGAGAAGGGCTTTTTTTAATTAAAAAAAATTTTTTTTTTAATTTTTTGAAAAGTAGGTAGCAAGAGGTGCAGATGATAAAACAGGATTAAGGATTTGTCAAGATCAGATAAAAATAGGAAATTTCACAGCTTTCTAACTAAGATAGCTGTAGAAGTAACATGATGACAAAATTTAATGTTGAGAAATGTAAAAAAAAAAAAAAAAAGTTCCAAAAGAATAATTTTAATTACTCCTACATATTGCTATGTTCTGCATTAACAACTTTTCCTAGAATAGAATAACATACTGCAGTCAGTTTAGGGGAAAAAGAGACTTCTGCTCATTGTGAAATAGGAGCTTTTAAAAGATTGTAAGAAGTGGTGTAGCAGCTTCTGTACATCATTATATAAATCAGTGTCCTCACCTGTAGCATTTTGCTGAGTATCTGCAATAGGACAAGGATAGTGCGCATGGAGTGAAAGGGGCTGTAGATATCTGTAGGTAGTCTGTATGTATGGGGTCTGGAGAGAGATCGTTCTAGGTTGACTATGAGGTGATTAAACAAAGACTCAGTGTTTTTCTTCCATATCTACTTGTTTCAAAAACTCCATTTATCCTTTCTAAGGGCACAAGAGCAGTAAGTTTTTCCTTAGGATGTGTAGAGACAGAGATGCACAAGCACATATTTAAACGGTGGGTAATTAGTGAATAGAGCCTGTTGGTGTAAGAGGCATATGGGAAGCCTCCCTAACGAAATGAGAGCATTTGAGGTCCCCTTCTGGCTTGGGTTCACCTTGGCTCCTTTCTTTCCTCCTTGGTCTCCCCTTCCCCTTTCTTCTGTAGGAGAGGAAAAGGAGAGGGAGGGAGGATGCTGAGCGAGGCAGAGCAGCACTGCAGAGCTTCAATTCAGTGAATATGGATTTGAACACAGATTGAGGGAGGGAGGAGGACGCAAGAGCTTCGTTCCTGAGCCAACCACTAACCAGACCATCTGTGTGGCTGAGATCCTGGTTAGTTCCAGCAGAGGCTGACAGAAATAGCTCTAGGAAGGGCAGGATTTTGCCTTTTTTTCCTCCCTCAACAAGCTCTTGTCTTGTTGCAGTCCTTAGGTTTCCCTAAGAAGCTCTGAATGCTGCCAGTTTGTCTCAAGTGACGTTTGGCTGTAAGC
Organism: Crypturellus undulatus; assembly: GCA_013389825.1. Taxonomy (NCBI): domain Eukaryota; kingdom Metazoa; phylum Chordata; class Aves; order Tinamiformes; family Tinamidae; genus Crypturellus; species Crypturellus undulatus. The sequence goes on along the minus strand of VWPW01012013.1, from coordinate 391,026 downwards.
AAAAATGCTTTTTTAAGAGGCAAGATGCATCCAAGATCTTCTCTGCATTTTAAGGAAATGTTCTATGTTGGCACTGATGATTTACTCCAGACTTCAGGGTTGCACTCACTTTCTGTTCTTGTGGCTGAAATGAAATGTATTTTTAGATTGCCTGGCATAAACGGACTTGGGTTCTGGCCTAATATGTAGTTATCCCTGTTTGTTCATTGTTAGCAGGAATTAAGGGCTTTCTGGGACATGCTAAATGATCCTGTCAGAAGCATGTTGACCTTCTGAAAAATGCTTTGGATATGGGAAGGATATCTCTTTTTCTTTTCCTGTTTAAATGACATATCTTACCCATTATCTGAGCACGTGCTTAACTGAAAAAGCTGTAGAGTTTTCGGTTAGCCTGGAAAATATTTTTTAACTATTTTACAAGACCGGCTGGGATTGGGATTCCCTTGTATCTGGTAGTATAGCAGCAAGCTCCAAGTTTGGCCCTGTTCTGAGAAGTTTACAGGTTTAGATAGATTCTAAAACACAGGGAATCAGATACCAGTGATAGCTATCTCAGTCCTGATTGCTTCCAATCTGAAGTGTGTTGATTTGTAAAGCTGGTGCCTTCCTTTTGCCTCACCAGGATGAGGTTCTCATTTCAGTGGCTCCCAGTGAATCCAGACTTCCCTATGTGAGCTGCCTTCTCAGGCTGAGCAGCCTGTGCTGCTCCTGGGAGCCCGTGCTCCTGGAAGTCATCCCGCTTTGGCTAGTGCCGAGAGGGAACGTGAAGGAGCAGGACTGGATCGTGATTAGTAGCTGGATTTCTTCCTATTGACAGTACTACAAAACTGTCAATCAAACCTGTATTTTTTATTTTGGACTCATTAAGCTAAAGGCTGGGTTTTTGTATCCAGGGCTTTATTGGAGAATGGCCTATAGCCAAGAATTGTCATGACAGCCAAAAAAATACCTTTGATAAGATACACTACATCATGTTATAAACTTTCAATTTCTCTGTATCTTTAAACCCCATATGGCATTCTGTTTATGTGCGTATTTCAGCACTGGGACAGTGTGCTTAACTTGTACATTTTGACCATATAAAAATGCAGAATAGTTGAATTTTGGAGTTTCACATTTTATTACACAGATGCAAATGTTTGTCTGAATTTTGGTGTTTTTATATGCTTACTCTGAACATGTAATTTCATTACAACACTCAGTGATTTCTCTAAAACTTGGACTACTCTTCAAACCACAGTTGTATTTACAGCACAGATGTGTATAGATGAGAATTAAAAGAAAAAAGATAAATGCGGAGGGTCTCTGATCATTCCCTTAATTTTCTACTCCTTCATGGCAATATAAACATTAAGTGAAGGACTCTTGCTGAAATGATTATTTAAATCTTAAAAACACAGAGGTTACATCTTGCTGTGTTTTCTCAATATTTGTGGGTTTTTTTAGGGATATTAAAGTAACTGGTTTGCTGGGCTCTGAAATGGATATAATTTTAATGTCATAATGAACAAAATGGAGTATCTGCACTGTGCTGTCCTGAGCATGTGTATTGCACTGTGTCACTTGTGTTCTCACTCATCCGCTTTCCAAGGTTAGTCTTTCTCCTGTGTTACTGATGTGTCATAAAAAGGATGACACTTTTCCATTTTTAGACAACATGTTATTCACTACTTTTGGCATAACCTGCTTTGATTTTTATTGGCTTATTTCTGTGCAAAGAACTTAAAATTTCTCAGAACATTTAAGTATGCCAGAAAAATGGGGAAAATATGCTTGTTTATTCTGTGAAAAAGACTTGAGATTTTGTTCCCAACACCTGCCATGGGTTCTTTCATTATCTCCACTGTGAGATTAGTAACTCATATGTAGAAAAATCTGTGCTAAATCTTTCTCATTAACACATAAAAATATTTTCTTCTGATGTGAGAATAGTAACAAACATTTTCTGGGAAAGTGCTGACCGTAATGTGCTACTGATTGGTATGGATTTGGGCTGCAATCTATGAAAGAAATTAAAGAAATTCCAGAAAATTTAAAAATAATGGAAATTAAAATACTACCCAAATACTGTCTTGGTGCTGTATCTGTACAACTGGTAGCACAGTATGTTCTGATCAGGAGAAAATAGCTGTTTAAAGAGGAACACAAAGGTAAGAGATTAGTAAGAGATTAAAGGTAAAAGATTAAAGATTAATAATAAAAGAAACTCTAGTAGGTAAATCAAATTGGTTTAAATGAGCACTCAGCTAACTTTAATCAATTTAAATTTTACTTCTCACTGAACTTTATAAAAAGTGTCAGAAGTTTTCTTTTTTTTTTTTCTCCTAGGTGAGTAATCACCAGTGGGACATAGTAGTTCTCAGCTATACATAGCGTTTGTCTCTGTGTGCCTAAACTACATGTTAAATATTAAATGTTTCTTTGATTTAAGCAACTAAATAACACAGTACAATTTTGCAATTAGTATTTTCTTTGTAGCAAATGATTTAATATTTACTCATGATTTGTATCCAACGGTATTAAGTTTAAAATCAGCTTTCAAAAACAAAAAAGTCACTGTAAAATTCATTTCAGTTATACCGGATGAGTAAGTAATTAAGTTTTGAAAGTTTGTTTTGCATCTCNCAATTTAAATTTTACTTTCCCCTGAACTTTTATAAAAGGTGTCCGAAATTTTCTTTTTTTTTTTTCTCCTAGGTGAGTAATCACCAGTGGGACATAGTAGTTCTCAGCTATACATAGCGTTTGTCTCTGTGTGCCTAAACTACATGTTAAATATTAAATGTTTCTTTGATTTAAGCAACTAAATAACAGTACAATTTTGCAATTACAGTACAATTTTCTTTGTAGCAAATGATTTAATATTTACTCATGATTTGTATCCAACGGTATTAAGTTTAAAATCAGCTTTCAAAAACAAAAAAGTCACTGTAAAATTCATTTCAGTTATACCGGATGAGTAAGTAATTAAGTTTTGAAAGTTTGTTTTGCATCTCAAACAAAGATTTGTTTCAAACAAAGAAAGTACTGTCTAGAGCTGGTCAGCTGAATGCATTTGGAAACCAAAGATTCTTTCTTTGCAAACTTCCGTTTAGTTTTCAGTTTTCAATGAACTGATAAAGAACTGAAATGAATAGAAGAAACTGAAGTGGAAACACGTTTCCTGTCCGTACCGGAGAGGCTGCGGCCATCAGAGCTCGGATTAGCACGTTGCAAACTCGCGCCAAGTGTTTAGCCCGCAGAGCTCTGCAGCAGTCTTCCTTTTGAACTTTATGTGTTTTGCCCTACTACTTAATGCAAGTTTTAACTTTTTTATGGTTGTGATTCCAATTTTTTTTTTCTTTATAAGTGTGGTATCGTTCATACTAATTAATCCTACTGTTATGTGAAAGGTTTTGTTTATTTTCATAGACTCAAGGAATAACGTAGGTTGGAAGGGACCTGTGAAGGTCATTCCTCTCAAACAAGGTCCATTTAGGACCTGTGCCATCTCCAAGGCTGGAGATTCCTTGGGGCAGCTAAACCAGCCTTATGGTTTCACCATACACACATGACCATCCGGTACTGAGACTTTCCTGTGTTCCCACTGGTGTCTCCTGCCTCTTTTCCTATTACTTTGCATCTTCCAGAGCGGCCTGGCTCATCTTCTCTGTACGTGCCCTTTAGGTAGCTGCAGATGGCTGCAGGTGGCAGCAGATCCCACCTTGGCCTCCCTCTTAAGGCCAAACAACTCCAGTTCTCCCGGTATCTCCCAGCAGAGTCTGTCGCTCTGAGCTCTCGAGGAGGGTGCGGGGGGCAGCGTGACACTCGGCCTCCCGAAGCAGAAGTGCGGTGACGGCGGCACGCGCTAGGCCGTGCCGCTCGCCTCCCTCGCCGTGGCCCACACGCCTCCCACGCGGGGAGCGCCCCGTCGCCCCACGGCGTGCTGTTTCCCGGCGCAGCCTCGGGGCGGGCAGGCACGTNGGCCTGGGAGGTGGCGCGCGGCCGGCCGCGTGGCGGTGCACCAGCCGCCCGCGCCTCCGCCCTGCGTGCGTGTGCATGTGCGGGTTTGCCTCTGCAGGTGGGGAGGCGTGTCTGCTGTGTCTCTGCTGGGTGCACCTCACTCTGGAAGGGAGAATGGGGAGGCTGCCAGAAAACAAAATAGCCCTCCAAGACGTGTAATGCTGAAGTGGTCTACCCTAGCAACACCAGCAACCCCTCCAAAGTGATCGCTGCTGCTTTCACCGGGAAGGGGGACGAGGATTTCTGTTTCCGTATTGGATATCTGTAATAATAATCTGTTCAGTTGCTCTGATTAGTAAAACAAGAACCACCAGGATGAGGACACACTTTCCTGGTATAGCTGGTTGGAAATTATTTTTCCCCTCTGCATCTCTTGCGCTAGGAGGCAATAAGCCCATGAAAGAAGTCCTGATCTTTAGCGGAAAGTCAGGATACCCTCTAGCGGTTATTTCTGGAAATAAAATCTGAGCCGTATGTACCGGGATGAGAAGCAGCACTAGCTAAGCTAAATATCAAGCTACAGTTTTAATGGAGTTTTTTTTTAACATGTTTTGGGAAGAGTGGCTTCCCCCGCCTCCCTCCGCCATGTGCCTCTGTCCCTGCTTGTGGCAGAATGGATCTATGGATCCTCCTGGGTTGCTTTTAAATGCAGGGTGTTGGGGCCTCCGATACTTCCATAGCTCCAAGTGGACATGGCTAGCTGTCATCACAGTGCCTGTTGCTTGGTAACCAGAACTCAGCATATAATTTTAATTGGATAAATTTGATGCATATTGCCTTTCTTTTTCTTTTTACAAGCAGTACACACACAAATATGTTTAGATTTAAACATATTATTGTAACACTGTAGCTTCTAATACCTTCTGGTTATCCGACAAAGCTTTATTACAGTGATTTAAGACATCACTTAAATTTCACCTAATAAAGATTAATCTTCTAGTTCTTGCTTGAAACTTTTCTTTTACAGTTATATGAGTGACCAAACTGCCAGGGGGAACATCTGCCTCTAAATCTTGCTCTTTTCTGCATATTCTAAAATTTCACCTTTTGGTTTCTCATACTGTTTTGATGATAATCATACATTTTTTTTCTGCTAAATTTGCCAGAAAGAGTTCTGGGAGTGAAATGTTTGCTTCACTGGAACAACTTGTATAAATAAATACTTGTGTTTAGTAATAGAAACTATATTATTAACATTATCTTCACCTTTTCATGTGCTAAAATAAAATGAGTTAATTGGACTGTTTTGATCTTGTGTACTTATGAATATATACTGTTAATAGAAAAGAAATTAAACAAGGTAATCAGTTATTCAAGATATTTTGTTTTTTTTTGCTAACTATGGTGATAGCCTTTTAGAATACTTCAAATTATTGCTTCAATACTTCAAATTGAGGATAAATTAGTATTTTAAGAAATGTGAGGTGGTTTTCAAACAGGCTTCATATGTAGTAGGCTGCAGGGAGAGGGAAAGCCCTAAATACTGGAAATAGAACCAAAAATGACACTTAAGGGTATTACAAAGTTGCATCACGCAGTCATTCTTTTTTTGTTTCTTTTAATTTTTGTCATAATTCTTAGTTCTATTTAAGGAAAAAAGTCTAGAGTGTAGATAATAATGGTAGTTCTGTAGAAGCAAAGTAGATAGATGCTTACAGAGACACTGGAAAGTACTTGTTTCCACAGACAATTGATAAAATTAAAGCTTCATCTGAAGAGCAGTAACTTAGGAGTGTATTCTGCAACCTCAGTGTAGTAGGAGTTGCTTTGTTTCCTTCGCCCAACTCTTCCAGTTCTCGTTCTTTGAGCTTTCTTCTTGCCTGCATCCTTTTCATTCTAGCCAAGTAATTGAGTGAGAGTAGTAGTAGTAGCAGTGCAACCATTGTTTCATGGATTTTTTTGCTCCCTTATTGATGCTCCATTATGGTTTTCTCTATCCATAAGCAATGCAAGACTATTCTAGTTTTTAATATCTTTCTAGTTATCATCTATTGAAGTTGTAGGTTCCAAAATAGGAATCTCCTTAAAATAACTGTCAAAGACACAGAAAAAGAAAGTTCCTAAATCCTGAAATTACGAGAACTTCCTTTCTGTCTTCCAGTCTTTCCAGTCTTTCCGTTTTCTTTTTTTTTTTTTTTTCCTGTATTGACAGTGCTCTTATATAAACTCAGAACTAACTGAGATGCTGACTGCCTGTTGCTTCTTCCAGGTATTGCTGCCAGCAGCCGGCCTCTTGCAGCTGCAGGACGTGAAAAGGACTTGCTGTGAGTTCTTGGAATCTCAGCTTCACCCTGTCAATTGCCTGGGGATTCGCGCTTTCGCTGACATGCACGCGTGCTCTGATCTCCTGAGCAAGGCCAGCACATACGCAGGCAAGTGACCTCTAGCAGTGAATGTAACTTAGAGGAGGTGTTTTTTTTTTCCCCTTTATTNTGTAACTTAGAGGAGGTGTTTTTTTTTTTTTCCCCTTTATCTCTGCCTACTTTTTTTTTTTTTTTTTTTTGATACTTAGAGGCTTCTAAGTACCTTCTGCTTCAGCCTTAATCAATTCCTATTTTACACTTGATGCATCTATGTGGTAGGTTTTAAAGCAATGTGTACTCCAGCCTTACTCCTATGATAATTATGCTGTGCCCAAGGGTGTGAGCTGCTTCCTTGCATTGCACTGGTTTCCTTGATCCTTAGAATTTTGTCAGGCAAGCATAGCTTGGTACGAGAGCAGTGTGGAAAAAAAAAAAGAAAAGAAGAAATAGCAAAATATCCTGATACGAGGCCTTGGACAGCTGAAGTCCTGGGAGGAGGTAGGCTGCAACTGCATGTTCTAGAAACTAGTATGAGAACTAAAGAGCAGTGAGAATTTCATCTTTATAGAGAAAATGGAAAGTGCTTACACTTAGCTTCTCCCAGTCTTTGTTTATTTACCATGACTATTTGATATTTAGGAAAAAGAGGCAAAAGAATACTTGTGCTAGTAAAAAGGGATAGCATAAATATATGGATGGAGATGTAGATCAGAATTTGCTATAATAGTGACAGTCTGCAGTGACCTTCCAATGGGAGTAAAAACCCAATTTTCATTAAAATTGGAGCTTCGTAGTCCTGTGATGGGCTTCATCCTGCTGTAGCCATGTGTTAAACTTCTGTAGCTTAGCTGTTCACCTGCATCTGAGATATACATATGAGGAGTCTGAAAATAGTGGGTGCTTGATACAAATTCTTTGGAATTAGCTTCTCTTACAGTTCAGCTTTGCAACCGAGACTCTAGGTGTCCTTGTGGTGTTTCAGAATGCAGTCCTGTGCCAGGTCTTGCAGCATTTGCAAAGGAAGGGAATAAAAACAGACTCTTTCTTTTGTGAGGAAAGACTCCATTCTCAAGTATCTTAACTGGGAGAAGGGTTGAACGAATCCCCTCTGCTGATACTTCCCGGGGAGACTCTTTCTGTGTGACAGAGTGGCCGTTCCAGTTCTGATGGAGAGTGGGCTTACTGGAGAACATGAGCAGAAATCCAAAAGGATTCCTAAGAGTATGCAGTGTGAACGCTGTTAGCGAGCACCCGCTCTCACTTTTACTTGCTGATGTATCTTATCTGGTCTCAGAGAATGTTCATGAAAGAAAAACTGTTCCTGAGAACACGGTACATGTTATACTTGTAGTGGTGTGTATATATATATAACTTTCTGAAGAAAGGCTAGTGAAGCCTTATAATAAAGGAAAGTGATTTAACTCTTTGAAGGTGCCAAGTAAGATAGGCAGTAGAAAGCCCATATTGAAAGACTAAACTGAAGGTCTTGGGCAACAAAACAAGTTAATCTCCTGTTGCTCCTGCTAATGAAATATTTCTGGTGGAGTGTGTGTGTTTGTTGCAGTGCTTCATTACTAAAAGTTTATGCTCTTAGGTAGAAGTGTTTTTCTACCCTTTAATGTGTCTCAGAGAAGCTGGTTTCCCTTAATGCTCTGAATGTACTGCAGTCACGCGACAAGGTTCTCCCCCGGCCCGTGTAGCGCTCTGTAGCCTCGCGGCAGGCAAGGAGTCCTGCAGCGCTTGCCATGTTTCTTGGTTGCAGCCAAAGGATAATAATGCAGTTCCACCAGCTGTGTGGCCAGCACAGGATTCGGAAACATTGGATTTTCTGTGGAAGAAGGGGCTTTTGATGACCGCTTGTACACACTACTGCATAAAGCTTCTTGGCTTCAGCGTCACGCTGGGGAACTGTCAAAGGGACTTTGTCATGGAGGCTTAACATAATTAAGATGCGTGTATTGCTTTATTGTACTTAACTGTGGGACATAAGATTTTCAGATTCGGGTACTCTTTGTCCAGCACTTGAGCCCTGACTGGATTTATATATATTATATAAATATATATATTATATAAATATTATTATATAAAATTATATATTTTTTTCTACAGGCTAGTCTTGTGTACATTGGTATGCAGGAGTTGTAAAGCACACAGCAGAATCTTTTTACAATTCTATTTTGAGTAGCAACTTCTGTTGCTAGGCTGCTGTTACCTTGGCTGCTGGGAACCTCATGATGCTCTGGAAAGCAGTTACTTGAGCACAAAATTTGACAAATAAATCCTTTTTCTTTTTTTCTTTTTTTTTCGTCTGCTTCTGAAATGCTCACCTCCAACTTGCTGCTATTCCTCTGTAATGTGGTTGGGTCACTATTTGTGCCTTATGCTAAGCTGTTAGAAAAGACCTTGTGCCCCATTTTGATTTTTAGCTGGACAGTATGAAATGGAGAAATGAGAAATGTGAAATTAAAAAAAAAAAATTCTTGGAAGGTATTTTTTTCTTTCATCTGTTTGAGTGAATATCATTGGTCTCTTATGCCAACCTACCACTTGGTATGGATTTAGAAAGAATGATGTGTCTGGGAGGTTCCTGCTAAGTTTATAGCATTACCATGTCAGAGAGATGCAAGTATTTCACTTGGTTTATAAAAATCCATTTGATGGAATAGAAACAGTTGGTCCAATACAAACAAAAGATATTTGTGAGACTGCAGTTGTTTCCTCATATTCTTTTTTTCTCGAGCTAACAGGCATTACAGTTTTGCAAGGTCTTTGTGGTTTCTTCCTTTTTTAGCTGCAGCATCTGGTGCTGATAAACTCTGGCCATATGTTGTCATATGTGTTAATGTGGATGTGGGATGGTCTTTGGGCAAGAGATTTATAGAAGTGTACCAAATATTAAAAAGTTGTATGGAAATAGGTGTTAACATATATTGTCATCAACTGGTGGAACGCACTGCAAAATGTTAGAAAATGATTGAAGTCTAATAATCATGAAATAGATATTTAAGCTGCCTTGAAGAATAGAGCATTCCCCCAGAGCAATGCTCACAGCCACTGTCATAAATCACAAAGTAGAAGATAAGTTTCAGGTGTTTTTGACACCAGGATTTTCTGAAAATTTCTTTAAATCTATGAGAATTTAAGTAGATGTTTACTTATGTATTTATGGCACTTGAAGGTAGTGGACCCAGAGAATGCCTGACTGTAGGCATACAGAGGAGTGTAAGTGTGCTTATAAATTAATTCATCAATCTTTCCTGCATAAGATATCAAATGTTGCATTCCTTCCTATGGGACTAAAAAGCACAGGATTAGTGATAACATCTCGAGTGACAGCAGGCTCGAGATGCTCGCGCACCTTCTGGCTAGAGGTAGGTGAGCGCTTAACTGCCTCTGACTGGAGAACAAGTATCTCCAGAGCAGAAAGCACCAACAAGTGGTGATAGTTCCTCTTCTCTGCACTGGTTCTCCACTTTCACAGTGTTTTCTGTGCTCCAAACATCAAGTTCCTTGGCCTTTTCATATTGCTATGAGTTGCTCCTCTCTGTCCTTCTCATTTGCCCCAAGAACTGAAGTCCCATCCTGCTGGTACAGGGCAAGCGAGGACAGGTCTCTAGCTATCCAAATAGAAACTGGCTTAACCAGTTATGAAGAGAATAGTGATGCCATTTTGTGGAAAATGTCAAAATCTGCTGTTGGAATGTAATTGGAACAGATATTTTAAAAACTTCCTAAAATGGTATGACTGTGTTTAAAAAGGGAAGAAAAAAGTGGAGGGAGAGGTGGTGTTCTGATGATAATGAAGCAGAATCCTGCTCGCTTAGGAAGTGTGGATTTGGGAGCCAAGTCCATGCAGCTCCTGAGCCAGTTGGTTTCCAGGCTGCAGACTCTGGAGCCAGCTGGCTGAGCAAGGTGGCAAGGAGGCAGGATTCCAAAGGGAATTTTAAGTCTCACGCTGTGTGGAAAATTTTGATTTGGGAAACAAAAAAGTAATTCTGTCCTAAAAAAGTTCCAACCAGGCTGTCTGCTGCGTAGGTCTGGGAGTTGCCTGTGCGGAGCATCCTGTATCCTGACTTTACTAGGGAATGAACCAAACACAAGCAAAGCCAGGCAGAGGTTTTGCAGAAGACAGATGCGTGAAACGGTTGGTTTTGTCCTGAAGCGCTGGATGAGCTGTAAAAGGGACATTTTTCGATTTTTCCTGAGATTTTCCTGATGTTTGATAAAGTGATATGGAAACTTAGTTTTTATTGAAAAGTGCAGGGAGTGATCTCATTCTTGAACATTAAGTCAATAATATGGGATAATATGAATACTAACATCTTTAAAACACAGAAGCCAGAAAAGAGCATTGTTCCCCAAAAGTGGTTATTCTGTCATGATTTTTGACAGAGGAGGATCTAAAATAGAATTTTTGGAACTTGTGGAAGTTAGTAATACTGAATCACTGTATTTCAAAGTAAGATGCAGATACCCTTCTTTGAAAGAGAGGCTTGAATTTCATAAACATTTTTATATGCAATCAAGTAAGTCCTTCTGTCCTACGTGCTTGAACAACTTAAGACAAATTACTTCTAGCAAATTACTTAAGTGGTGCTTATGAATTTCCTTGTTCTTCTTCAGTAGCTCAAATTCATTTAGCTGTAATTTCAACTGGCTTCTGACAAAAGGGTACACACCAGTCAGTTAAGATGGTCTCCTTGACAACAGATCTAGAGACAAGTGACTTTACCTTACCCTTTTTCATAGCTAAAATTTATTCAGCCATCTGCCTTTGTATTTCTTTGTTTTTGGTGATGTTTGGATGAAGATCTGTTTCCAACTATTGCTTGACAACTTCAGATATTGATTTTGTTTTAATTTCCCTATTTCACTTTTTATCCACTTGCCTCATTTTATTAAGGTTACGCATTTATTTTTCTTATGCTGTATACACAGCAGCTGGCATCCAGTAAAATAGTCTCTTCTTGTTAAGTATTTTTATTCTATTTTTTCTGCTTTTCTTCTACAATTCTTTTCCTATCTTGAAGGCAAAAGAGAGCCTGACTTTTATTGTATTATTTCAGAAACGTTGACTTTTTAATTAGAGAGTGGATCTCTTCCTGTTCTTTACAACACATCATAAATCTAAATGATCTCCTTTAAAAAGAAGGCTTTTTTATATGAGTTTGTAAAATCAACGGGGTAGTTGTAGCTTATGAACTATATCTTGTCAGATACACTGTTGAACTGGCATTCTTAAGGAAAGATGAACAAGATTTCTCAACCTCAAATTACCTTTCAGATTTGGAGGAATTTGGCTTAAATTTAATTCTTCTTCTTCTGTTTCCCGTCCGAATTGGCTTCTTGGCAGTCAGACATAGTTTTGTGACTGTCACTTGACATTTGGAATAGCTTATAAAATGATTTTCGTGTGAGTTGCCCTTCTCGATTTCTACTAGCCATGTACAAATATTTTTTTTTTTAAAAAAGGTATTTTATTCAATAGGGGTACACCTCAGAAAACTTCAAATTAAAAAGTTGCAGTTTGGAAAGCCAATAGATGAAGATTTATAGGAGAGAGAGTAATGGTGCTGTTACATAAATCAATAGTATTCTCTTCCTTTCCCTCCCAGAGCCTGAAATATTGTAGAAATTATTATTTGTCCATTTAAAAAAAGGCTGCAGAACTAGAGGGACTTGCAGTGATTCAGATTGCATAACCAGAGAGGTTGAGGGATTGAAAAGATGAGGACTATGTAGAGATGAAAGATAAAAAGGAATATAAAATAATGATGCTGATTAGATAGGCTTTCCTTATCATACTTCAGGGTTAAAATGTGGGGCCATTAATTGAAAACTGATAGTAAACTATGTTAAGTTTAGATGTATGGTTTGTTTTTCAAGGAGCCTGTAGAATTATTACTACAACTAGGCATTACAGTCACAAGATTAGCATGTTCAGTGGGGCAGGGCTTTATTGCAACGAAGTAATTTGCTTTACAGCAATGAAGTCATTCTAGTGAAATGTAGTAAGGCAGGTAAAATACTATTCTTCTGATTACCAGGAATCTTTCATGATTAGCATGACATCACTACGGGAAGAGGTTTCAATATTATGTTCGCCTGTCAGATGTCTGTGGACTTTGATCTGCAGGACTGTAAGCTGCGTGTTTCAAGGAACAGTGTGCTGAGCTGACAGGAATGCTCGTACACATTTATCTTGTCATGCTCTCTAATCTGTTAGAACAAAAAAGCCACTGTGCTTAGCAAAGCTCATCTACTAACAAATTAGATTTGCTCTGGAAGACTTAACCTTTTTTAACTTTTCTCTTAATGGTTTGTGAAAAGCCTGGCGAACTGCAGTAGCTTCATGTAGCGCTAGAAAAGCCTTTAGGAAATTATGCTGAATATATTTGATAATTCATAGTCTAATTCTGAGCAAAATCTTAAATGCTCGGTATCATTTTGATTTCTGTTAAGCATAGCCAAAGAGATTAACACTGGATGGGGCAACTATCTAAGCAATTGAATGGTGTAAAAAAAACCAAACAAACAACAAAAAAAAACAAACAAAAAAAACTTACTAAGAAGGGAGAAGACAACCGAATAAGTGAAGGAAAGCTTGATATATGCTCTAGGTTAAAAGAAAACATCTGGTCCTACAGTCAAGTCACTAAACTGTGTTGAGAAGTTTATTCTGAGGCAGTAAAAATAATCTGTACAAAAATGAGACAGCTTCTACAGCTTGTGGAGATTGTGGTACATGTTATTTTTCAGACCTTGGGTAAGTAAACTGAGAGCTGCAACAGGATACAAACCTCTGTGGCATAGTTTTTTGATTTGCTCGCATTAGATTGTGAAACGAATGATTTGGCCATTCTTTGTGTTGAACTGCAGGTTTAAAACATGTTTGCTAACAACATATAGGGAACATTCTTTTTTGGCATCTCTTTGATGTATGCTTTTGAAAATAAAGCTAGCAAAATGTGAATTTGGTTATTGTCAAGGACAACACTGAGCTAAAGTAATTCAGAAAATGTTAAATTGCTATAACTAATCCTTAAAGTATAACATGACTTACTATTTACATTATTTAAAGGAACCTTTGAATATAGAAGTCATTTGTTAGGCAAAGCTTGTATAAAATGTTTTTAACTTCTATAAAATGTTTTAAGTTAAACTATTGCTTCTAGATATAGCAAATATCATGCATATTGAATCAGATTCTTCCTTTTTTTTTCCTGTATTCTTTAATGCTTATTTTGGTTACATGCAGCACTGTATGTTAAAGTACTTTTTTCTTCCAAGCAGAACAGCACTTTTCTGATGTGGTACTTAGTGAAGAATACCTCAATCTTGGTGTGGAGCAGGTGTGCAGTTTGATATCCAGTGACAAACTTACCATTGTCTCAGAAGAGAAGGTAAGATCATCATTTTGGATGAGATAGAATAAAGGCTTATTCTTACTGCTCTCATATACTCGTTTGAATCAATTCTTTGTTTACTCAGTGAAATTAAACCTATACTATGCTCTATTTCCCCAAAAAGTGGTAAATTTAATGCAGAAAATTAGTCTTACCTCTTAGGAATTCTAAAACTAAAACTTCATCCAGTGTTCTTTAACAGCTAAATTAAATTGAAATTCCTTTTCATGTTTGGATAGAACCAACAGAGCTCATGCTATGAGTCACTTGCACAAGGGTTTGTTTACCAAGGAAGAAGTATCTCTAAAACAGTAGTGTAAAGAGTGAGTACGTGCCATCTACCAACTTTAACATGAACAATCTTTGTGTTAAAGAACAGATACTGAGCTCTGTTAGTATGTATTTACGGGCGGGTGAGATGAACTGAAGCAATGTGGGGTGCGAAGGAGATGGCTAGGTAGCTTGTGTAATCAAAATAAGTTTAAGTAGTCTTTAGCTTACTTGTAGCTAGATTTTTCGAGTTATTTGTAGAACCCCATGAACTTCAGTGATCCCCGTGCCATGTCCTTGAGGCTGCCGTGCCTTTCACGTGCAGCCCCCGTAATTTTGCGCTTATGTAGTACATGCAGAGTTGTGATCATTTAAAAACATGTTGGTTTCTTTTGAAGGAATTTATAGCCATTCTAACATTCCTCGTCCAAGAGGAGGCTAACTCGTATTGAAAAATGTGTCTGAACAGCAGTTGAATGGCCAGCTAGTATATATTGTAGTGTATATTGTATTTGCATATTGTAGAAACTTTGAGCCTAAGAACTATCTGCTTAAACTGCAATGAGTGAAGTTATGTTGCTCTTCCTGTAACACCTGAAGATCCAGATCTGCTCTGAGTACTTACCATACTGTTTCTGTGGAGTGTAATTAAAGTTTTAATGCTCTGTACAAGTAGTTAATTGTGTGCAGTAAAAGAGAAACAAGGGTTAGGATTGCTTCCTGTAGTAAAGCATAATGATGTTAATTGAATCACGATGTGGCAGGTCCATTCCACAGGACAGGAAGGAAAAAAAGAGGATTGCAATCTCTTTGCTCTGTTTTTTGTTTACATAGCTTATTGCACTTTCATAATTTTGTCAATGCATTTTGTAAGTGTTGTGCAGTTATCATTGAAACATAAGTGGAGGAAAGATGCCAAAAGAGACAGGCTAATGCGTCTTTGGAACTTGAGATTGGATAAGTATGGGAATAATGGGAGCTGTGCTCTTTTTCTCTAATAGGAATTTTAGTCTAAGCCAAAGTTGTTTGTGAGGGCACACTGATACTCTCATTCTCGTTAATTTGTAAGCCAAGGGACTTGCATTTGTTTGTTTTCTGGAAGGTATTTGAAGCAGTGATAGCGTGGGTAAACCATGACAAAGATGTAAGGCAGGAGCTAATGGCACGCCTGATGGAGCATGTTCGGCTGCCTTTGCTTTCCCGGGAATATTTAGTTCAGGTAAGCACAAAGGAATACAAACACTTATTCCCTCTTATTTGTTTTAATCCCAAACAAGTATTTTTAAAGACCTTGTAAGATAGCGTATTGCTGGTAATAGAAATAAAAGCCTAAAGACCTGCCCTTTACCACCACCGCATCGCCCCCGCGCTCACACACTTAGTCACGTGAGGCAGAGCCGAAGGGCACGCAGCCACCAGCCATGCCTTGTGCCTCTGGCAGGCTAGTTGTCATGCGACGCCAGTAACATGAAACTATTTCATTTGCTGGCATCGAGTTAGTTTTCATTTGTCATATGATCTCTGATACGATACTGCTTTTCATAAGCAAATTTAAAAATAATATTAAAAAAGTCAAAAAAATAACTGACAAAGGAAACCTGGAAGCCTATTTCTTTACCTTTTTTTTTTTTTTTTTTTTTTTTCCAAATTTTGTGAGATCATTTTGAATGTGTTGGTATCAGGTTAAATATTTAACATAGAAAAATCACTTCACTCCTAACATTACTAGATATAATAGCATGTTGATAGGTGCTCATATTAGAAATTCTAGGGAGTTGTTGTGCGTTTTTACTGTAGTAGGGTGACATACGTGTTCATTAACTTCTTTCCCCCTCCCCATTTTAAGTGCCCTAGGCTTTCAGTATTTGAAAAATTGAGCAATGTCCATGGCTGTGAGGAAAGTGATTTACTATTTGCCTAACATGTTTCATAGATTCTAGAGAATCTGCATCTCCTGGTTCTTTTTTTAAATGATTGCATGTTGCCATCACACAATTCTGTATCTAACTGTGTTTGAACTACGATCAAAAAGTCAGAAATCTGCATTTGTTACTGTGATGCAGACTTATTTTAAGTTGTGATTTGTGTTTTACTTCATTTTTGTGTTTTACTGCATGCTCAGATCTTGTCAAACTTCTATTAATAAACAGAGAGTTGAGGAAGAAATACTGGTTAAGAACAGCAGTGCTTGTAAAGATTACCTCATTGAAGCTATGAAGTATCACTTGCTGCCAACTGAGCAACGAGCGTTGATGAAAAGCACTCGAACAAAATTGAGAACGCCTGCCAGTCTTCCCAAAGTGAGACCCTTTTCCAGTCTGCTTACTTCTTCAAAAGTTAGACTTCAGTTTTATTTAACAGATTTGATAAGAATATGACTATCAGTTGGTGTGTTGCAGTGGGAAGGGGAAAATGTGCAGGAATTATTCCGTAAAAAGATGTAGCAAGTGATTAAATTTCAGATCTGTATTATGCTTTGATATGGATAGTTGTTTTTTTTTTTTTTCTCTTAAAGAAATTATCTAGGGTGATTCTTCAGTGTTTGAGGAAAACTCCGGGTGCAAGAGAGAAAATCCGCCTGTTAGGAGTTATGGAATGGTGCTTTTGAGTGGAGACATTTCACTTAATAATAGCTAAATATAATCCTTTGTTTGATCTCAAAGGAAAAAAAAATAAAAATAAAAAGAAAACAAACACCAGATAGTCCTTTTCTTTTTTCTTTTCTTTTCTTTTTCTTCTTTTTATTTCTAGTGAGCTACAAAAGCTTTCTCAGAGTACCATTACGGGAGCTCTGGAATGACGGAATAGGGACTGCTCAGGTGAACCATTCCTTTAACTTCAGATTTTAGCACTTTTTTCTCAAAGGAGCCAACTAAGCCTGTTCTGTGATGGTCCTTCATAGCTCCACTGAATTTTGTAGAAGGTGAATTGTCATATGCAAGGTCAAAATATGCTCTGAGGATCCAAGAGAATCTGCCTCGTTCATGGGAGCTCTATCTCGATTCTAATTGCCTGCTGTTTTTTTTACTTTAGATATTTCCACTGAACACAAAGCTCACAAATTGCATAAAATAAAACAAAAGTTTTGACTACTTGCAAGATCCATACTGCATATTTGGGAGAATCATCCTTAATTATTTTTTGTACAGAAGCTTCCTTTATCTTTAGCACTTCTTTCATCTTTTGGGTGCTCTCACATATTCAAGTAATGAATGCTTGTTACTCCCTCCTTTCTAGCTGATGATGGTAGTTGGAGGTCAGGCACCAAAAGCTATTCGCAGCGTAGAGTGCTATGACTTTAAAGAAGAGCGTTGGCATCAGGTGGCTGAATTGCCTTCCAGAAGATGTAGAGCAGGTAAATGACGTCTGGTATTTTGTTGCACTTTGTAATCCTGCAGAACTGAGATGTCTGCCTAAAGTATGCTCTCTGGAACGCTTAGGAAACTTATTCTAAGAAGGGATAAGAAGGGATAAATCTTAACTTTAGTGGGTGTTGTGAAAATTCAGATTACTTATTTGCTAATCTGGGACCATACAAATCCAATAATTTGATTTTAGCTTGTCCTTGAGTTTCTAATCTATAAAATAATCTGCTTCCTTACATCGTATAGATAAATTAATATGTTGGTGCATAATAAGAGCATTGTTTTATATATTTTATATTTATATTTCAAATACCTTATTATTATTCAGTAATATGAAGAAGCTGAAGAAGTGCCCATTTGATCCTAAAAATGCAAATATGCTATCTTAAAATGACTGAGATATAAACAGGAAGAAATTTAGCAAGCCTAAACTTCATAAGTGTAAACTATTGGTAAGAAGTATCAAAACTTTGTATTTGGTCTGTACACACACTATGGTTCTAGGATGCTCTTAGAGCCTGATGGTGTTTTGAGCACCCTACATTGTGTCGAGCGCAGAGTTAGCCCAATATGACTAAAACACTTGCGGAAGAGCCACGGCCGCTCAGCTTTTGTCCTGCCGCCCTGCTCTAGGGATGGTGTACATGGGAGGCATGGTCTACGCTGTCGGCGGCTTCAACGGCTCGCTGAGGGTTCGCACGGTAGATTCCTACGACCCAGTGAAGGACCAGTGGACAAGTGTTGCTAATATGCAAGACAGGAGAAGCACACTGGGAGCTGCTGTACTGAATGGCCTTCTTTATGCTGTGGGAGGATTCGATGGAAGTACAGGTATCTTTCTTGGCCGTTACATACTGCTGAAACGATTCGTTTTGACTCTGCTGGATATAGTTATATCAGATTTGAATTCCTCCTTCCTTGTATTGCATGGGAAATGCACTAATGGTCACCTGGTACTGAGCAATGGGGCTGATTCCTCAGCTGTTAGTAGCTTAGGCCTAATGGCCCTCAGAGTATAAGCAGTGCTCTTTGAATCATGGAAATTCAAACTTTGGTCAAATGCAACGCATTCTTGTTGCAGATGTATTAAACCATTTGTGTAGAGATGACCCATTTCCTTGAGAATTATTTCTGATGAACGTGTGTAGAGAGCATTGGGTGCCATAATTAAAACGAAGAAATCCAAGGAAGAATTTTTAGTTGCACAAAAGCTGTTATTCAGTTGCCTATTTTCAAAAACCAGGAATATGATGATGGTAATTCGGTAAATGCCGTCACTTGTTCCTTTTGCACAGCAATTTACAGTTCTTAAAATGCACTAATAATTTCAATTTTGAGATAAAACAATTTCTGAATGGTAGGCATTGTATTGCTGCTAAATTTCTGAACACTAGTCAGTACATTGCTCCTAGACTTGTAGAGAAAATAATGTCCTCTTGCTTTTATAGGGTTATCATCTGTTGAAGTTTACAACTTAAAGACTAATGAGTGGTTTCATGTAGCTCCAATGAACACAAGAAGAAGTAGCGTGGGTGTAGGTGTTGTTGGAGGTAAGTTCTTCTGCGCTCTGCAAGTTAGTTCATGGTGGTAATGTCAGGAGATGTTTTAGTAGTGGAAAAAAATGTTAGAACAATATTTCCCAACTCTTTCAGTGACCCACTGTCAGTGGCAATGAGGTGAAAAATAAGAGGCTGAAATGTAATCTCCACCCTACTTCCATGTTAGAATAAATATTTCAGATTAAGGTTTTTGCTCAACTTCATAATTCAAATGGTGGCAACAAATGAAAATTTTCCTTTTAGCCAGCTTTTAGCATAGTTACTCTCAATATTTCTTTTATTACTGTGCATCTCTCACATTTTATGTAATCTCACATTTTATGTAATGTGAGGTTACGCATTAAAGTGATTATCCTTCACTTTAGGCAGAATTGTTCGAACAAATTGCTTTTACATTAGCGTTTTTAATAAAAGTGTAAATAAATTGTTTTCTGTAATAGCAATTTGTTTTTTTAATGATGAGAGAATCTTAGCTTATATTTGTATGCTGCCTGTTGTAGACTAAATAGAGTAAGCTGAAACTGTAGATCTGTCCTTCAGAAAGTGCCTAAAAAAGCCATGTTCACAGCCCAGCGCTCTTCGTGCTCTCGGCTGGGCAAGCTGCCGGGCAAGGAGCACGAGGCCAGCGGCGATGGTGGTCACGGCACTGCTTTGTGGCGCGGCCGCAGTGTCCGCACGGAGCCCTGAGCGCGGCGTCAGAGCGGGGAGCGCGGCCCGAGCGCGCGCTCTGCCCGAGGTCTTGAGCTTGGGCGCTCGTCTGGGGAAGTGTGGGAAGTGTTATACATGGAGCCTGGGTGACGCAGCCCCGAGTGCTGGGCAGCTCTTGGTGTATGGCGCTGGCTTCCCCAGTGACCTGCGGGCTACNGTGCTCTTCGTGCTCTCGGCTGGGCAAGCTGCCGGGCAAGGAGCACGAGGCCAGCGGCGATGGTGGTCACGGCACTGCTTTGTGGCGCGGCCGCAGTGTCCGCACGGAGCCCTGAGCGCGGCGTCAGAGCGGGGAGCGCGGCCCGAGCGCGCGCTCTGCCCGAGGTCTTGAGCCAGGGCGCTCGTCTGGGGAAGTGTGGGCGTTATACATGGAGCCTGGGTGACGCAGCCCCGAGCGCTGGCTTCCCCAGTGACCGGCGGGCTACAGCCTTGCGCGTGGTGCTGGGAAACCTGCCGGCTTTTGAGGACAGCTTGGTGGCTACGAGCCTTGGTGCTGCTCGCGTCATGAGAGCCTGGCTGGCTCCCAGGCCAGGAAACAGCTCGAGGTGGCCGTTTGAACTGTTTTTCCAGGTAAGCTGTATGCCGTCGGCGGCTACGACGGGGCGTCGCGCCAGTGCCTTAGTTCAGTGGAGTGCTATGATGCTAATACGAATGAGTGGAGCTACGTGGCAGAAATGAGCACGAGGCGCAGTGGAGCAGGTGAGTGAACAAGAGGCCATGCTTACAGTGAGGCCGGAACAAGATTGGGGTTTTAAAATCTATTCAAAAAGGTAAGCTAACATCTGGGCCTAATGGAATGTGTCTTAGATGGCAGATGTATTGCAGGTTACAAATACAAACACATCCTATAGAGTAAGTTTAATTCTGTTAATGGTAAGCACCTTTCTTTGCTTTTTGTACTCTTCATATTCCCTCCTCTTCCCCAGCTTCTGAAATTCTTAACACACAGATCAGTATATACAGTTTGTGTCAATCAGTGTAGTGTCAGCTGAATACTGAAATGACGAGCAAATCAAGTTGACTTTACCTGTGACCTGGGACTAGATTTCACCTTTTGGAGGACTTGTTCAGGGTTTTGGTAGGAAATTGTCCTTGCTCATTCTTTATTTTGTATAGTTGGTTCTATCCTATTATTTCCACTTAAGTATCCTTTATTTCATCTTCAATAACTCTTCTCATCACCTAATGTTTACATCCTTTGGATATTTATAGGCTATTGTATGTTATTCCTTCTTTATCTTTTAACCATGGTGTATCTGTTTATTTCTTCATAATCTTAGAAAATCACCTTTTATTTTTTTCCTAAGGATTTTATTTCTTTTTTCTTGAAACTCTGAGCATGTCTGTTTCCCTCTGAAAACCTCAGAAGTGCTTGTTTTTGTTTATTCAAATGAGGCTTCCACGGCTTCAGAATGACCTTAGCATTCTCATTATCTATTTACACTATGGACTCAAGTGTCATTTACTGTTCACTCTCCTCTATTTGTCTTTTGGTGTTTCAGGTTTTTTCAGCTTGCTGAAGTTGTTTTATTTCTCTAGATGCATTCACCTGGACTTTTTCAAGTCAAACTGCATAATATTATTTTGCTGCCTTTATTTCTTACCTCCCTAGGTCCTTTTTGACATGTACTCAATGGTGCTTTTTAGCACTATCCTTCAAATGCCTATTGGTGATTGCATTAATGTTTCCTAATTGGAGGAGATGTTGCTACAGACAAAACTGGATAGATTTCTAGTATGCTCAGTTAGCCCAACTTTCCATCTTACCTTCCATTTATTCTCTGTTTATTAACTCTGCACAGTTTTTGATCTGTGTTAACCGAGTTTAAACTCGGTCCACATTAATTATTTCAACTGACATTTTAATAGTTTCACAATCATTAAGAAAACCCAAACACCTACTCTATAATACTTCCATTATGTCCATGCAAAACTGTTAAGTGGATTTGTCTCATTTGGTAAAAAATAATGCTTTGGTTGCATTTTAAAACCAGAACTGTAAAGTTAATAAAGGAAACCTGGTAGGGTGTATTTAACATAGCTGTCTTGTGAAATTTCTGTTTTGTTTAGTTTGTCTATCTTGGAAGTATGCTGGATTTATAAACTGGCCAGAGTTTGCAGTAAGGGTACAATCAAATGCTATTGGCTACTGTTGGCATTCTTTGAGGAAAACATTTATATAAAACAAGCAAATTGTTTGAATTGTTACGAAGACAAATAATGTCGATGGCTTGTGACAAAGCTTCACTTTGTAATCTGCCAGCAGACCCATTTTATCTGAGTGTTTAAAAAAAGAAAAATCTGTTCCCGCACAGTCCTTTTGTTCTTGTAGCCTGCTTATATGCTAGAAATTTTCAGATTTTTTTTGATGTTGAATTGCTCGGAAAAGACAGAAATTTAATGCTTTAGGTACACGAACTACTAGAATCTTCCTGTCCCCCCACCCTTCCCTCACCCAAGGATTCAGAGCCTTGCATGTTTGCTTGGGTCTCTGCTGCCTTTTGCACTGTCAGCTGTGTTAAATAAATAAATAAATAAAATTGGGGGGGGGGGGGGGGGGGGGGCTTTGTTTGTTGTGTGTTTTCCTCCCCCTAACATGGTTCAGTGCTGCTCTGTTCAGTAAGTGGGAAATTGTATCTGGGGGAGGGGTGGCTGATAATGTTCAAATCATGGCCATTGATTGTGCTGCCTGTGGAGGCCAGATACCCCAAACCACCACAACTGCTTCAGTTGGCCATCAGGCCTACAACTGTGACAGGTACTAACCTGAGAGAGTTGTGTTCCTGTATTAAATCTATGGATTTATGGTCATCTCAAGGAACCTAAGCTCATCTCTTCTGTTCCTATTGCTCCAGCTTTTTTCCAGTTTTTCAGTAACCCTCAGTTACTCTTCTTTAGTACCAACTGCTTCTCGGTTATCAGTATGGGGAGAGATCATTTCCAGCAAGATATTGGGATGAGGAACTTCAAATCCAGATATAGGCCATTTGGGAGGGATGAGAGATGTAAGACAGGGTCCTGAAAATGGGCAGGGAAGAAAAATAACAAAGGAGAACTCGGAAGACGGCAACAAGAAGATACAGACGGAAGGAGCAAGAAATAAGGTAGGACTTGGAAACTGGGTGTGGGCTCAGGGGAAAATAAAGGACCAAAGAGAAACAGAGCAAATAATTAAAATTAAGGAGCTATCAATAAAAGATGGCAATGTGGCAGAGAGAAGAATGATGCACACTAAACAGGAAAGTTGCAAACGACAGAGGAAGATGAGGTGGGGAGGGAAAAGTATCAACAAAGTAATTTGGGAGGGAGAAAAGCTGTCACATTATGCTATGACCGGACAACAAGAAATAATAGCAATCCAACAGGCACATTATGTTAGCTGGAAAGGATATGGGGAGATGACAGTAGTGAATATCGCTGATAAAACAGCATGATTTATCAATCAGTATCAATCAGTTGTGGGTTTTTTTTTTTTTTTTTTTTTTAAGATTTCTACCACTTTTGCATGTTTATCCCCTCTTCCTTTAATTATTAAAATCTATCTTTTTAATAAGTAAATATACTTATTTCAGTAGAGGTCAATTATCTTCCCCTATATGACTAGTCTTTACGCACAGTCTTAGTGATATGTTTCCAAGGCTGTTTCAGCTGCTATTTAAAGTTAAGTTTAAGTTTCTGGTTTTTCCTCCTTTTTTTATTATTTTTTTGTCCACTGCATTTTTTAGGACTTAGCTTATCTTTTGTATTCTTTTTTCTTGGGATTTGTTTGTTTGTTTGTTTGCTTTTAATCTTTACTGTAAAGATTTTAAATTGTGCCACTCCCATGCAAATCTTTAAGAACTGTATTAGCAAATCTGTATATTATGCTCAAAGTTCATAATCTTAAATATGACATGTATTAGATCTCCCAGTATACTTTCATAGTAATGAATGTTAATGCTCTTGGGCCACTTTTACTTGCCAGTTTTAATACCCATAATTGCATTTCTGAGATCTATTGTGCTTAATTACCATATTACATTATGAAGTGATGGATAAATAAATAGGCCTTCCTTTCTGGTTTCTCAAAAACCATCTTTTCGATATGTTCAACCCAATTAGCAAGTAAATCCAGACTCGTTTTACTTTGTTCATTCATCCCATACTTATAGATGGCTAAATTGTCTTGTAAAGTAAAGGAGACCCCAGAAATATTCAAACTTTTAAGCACCTTTTGGATTTTTCACTATTTGGAGTTTGGTTCAAGGAAATGTGGTGCGCTCCTCCAGTCTTGGAGGAGGTCTCACTACAATTGCTTCTTGACTTTTGCTTTATTTATGTTTATCAGGTATTCTAACACTTTAATGTTTACCCATTCTGCTTCTACTATGTAGTTCCTACTTTCTAAAATTGCACTTAGGCTTTTTCATCATGTCACAGCTGAACATACTTGTGTCACTGTCATTCCTAATTGGTCCTAAATTTCAACAGTCTTCATTTTCCTGCACATCACTTTTCTCCCAAGATTTCCTAAATCTTTTGTTGAAGAACAACTCTAGACTTTGTGTGTTGCAATATAGGAAACCATGCAAGGCATTTTATCAATGTTACTGTCGTTTTGCTCTAATGCATCTGACCCCATTATCTTCTCAAATAGTTCCTAACACTGACTGGATGGAGGATTTATGTTAGGAGACATTCCTCCCTTGTATCAGTCACACCATTCTCCAGTTAATTTTGAGTATTTTTGTATGTTCACAGGTGTTGGTGTGTTAAACAATTTATTGTATGCAGTAGGTGGTCATGATGGTCCTTTGGTAAGAAAAAGTGTTGAAGTATATGACCCTGCTGCCAGTACCTGGAAGCAAGTTGCAGATATGAACATGTGCCGAAGGAATGCAGGTGTGTACTACGGTTACGTTAAAATCCTGGTAATATAATTGGGTATTATAATACCTGATTTTTCTTAACTCTCCATGCTTCTTTGTGTCACAGAAGAGAAAGCGTGCTTTAATGGTTTAACAGGCAATATATTTTCTGAATTTATTTCCTATATTTTAGGTGTTTGTGCTGTGAACGGTCTCTTGTATGTGGTTGGAGGAGATGATGGTTCCTGTAATTTATCAACAGTGGAATATTATAATCCAACAACTGATAAATGGACAGTTGTGTCATCTTGTATGAGTACAGGAAGAAGCTATGCAGGTAAATAGCCTTTCTGCAGTACGTTAAACAGTAGCATGATAGAATAGGATGAGAAATTTGACAAAGCATTCCAGCAAAATACTGGCAAAGTTAAAAAAAAAAAAAAAAAAAAAAAACCTTTAAAGATACTAGAATGGTACAAAAAATGTGATAGTTCACTTTGGCTTTAAACAGTTTTTCACTGAAAAGAAAAGATGGCATTAGACTCTGCTCATGGCTGATTTAGCAGTTCAGCAGTCGAGGTGAAAGATAATTCTATTATGACTTGCCTTCTTTTTAATCAACAATAGATCTGCATCATGTTGCAATCTGTGGGAGTCCTGCATTGAACTTTGTTAAAGAGATTCAGTATTTAGAAATGCAAAAATGCTCCAGAGTTCTTTTCCTTTCCATGAGTGAGTTAAGCGTAGGTTACGGTTCTATTTCACTGATGAGAAGACTGCTTAAGATTTTACGTCCTTTTTTCCCCTCACTTTAGGTGTAACAGTTATTGACAAACCGTTATGATCTGTGAAGGGATTTTCAACTTGATTATGCACTAGAAGCAGTCTTCAACAAGTGAATTTGAAGTGACTGAGTATCTAAGCACTTCTCTACTTGTAGCTGCACCTTGAGTCACAGTGGAAAATGTGGCTGTCTACAATTACGGATGACAGATGATGAAGATTACTCTAGGCAGAAGCAATGTGTAGGATTATTCTGCAGTTGAACAGGAGCTGATCGATTTTTAAAGGCTAGTGGACCGTTTTTCTTCATTTTTTTTTTATATATTTTTTTCAACTGCAAGGTCTTCAAACAAAAAAGCCACTTTCATAAGGACCAACTCATGTCAGTCATGACTGAGAAATGGATTGTCAGTGAAGAATGGTGTGTATTCTGGTGAAAGTAAATTTTTGTCTTATTTTTTCCAGAGACTAATAAATATATTTAAAGAAATGAGCTGTCAGTCTCCATAATAGATATTTAATCCCACCTCAGTAATTCAAGCTGGCATGGGGTATATTTGTTTGCTTTTATAAAATTTTTGTTACATAAAATGTGCATATGTAAGTGTGTTGCTTTTCATTAAAGATCTTCAAAGTCTGATTTTACTATTTATAATTTGGCACAGTACTTTGAATATGCCAGTACTATGTTGTAAAACAGAGTTGTATTTTTTGATATTTAACAATGCTTAACACTACTAATTTTCACTGAACAAGCCTGGAGATGGTATAATGTTCCTTGAACAGGTGTAATTTCAAGCTTTTTTTTTTTTAATAAAAATTATGTCTGTACTTATGATTTTTTTGCTTCTGTTTGATATTGGTCATATTAAATGTTTTTATCCAAAAGGTGATTTGGCATGAAAATAACCGAAAAATTATAATGAATGTATTGAAGTTGAACTTGCATGGTATTAAGGTCTACTTACGTGTATAAACTTAGCTGCTATTAGCTAATATCTGAATATACTGTATGTGGCCATGTTTGTAGAGCAGCTCATTTTTATTTCTTCTTAAATGGCCTTCTTTTTACATGACCAAAGTTATTGTCATATTGGAGACTTTCTTTAAATAAAAGTTTATATATTGTTTCATAATGCCAACAAAATTGCTTAAAACTTGTGTTTCTCAATACAAGTCTCGTAAGTAAGATAGTGGTGTTTTTTTTTTTTTTTTTTTTTTTTTTTTTTTTTTTTTTTTTGAGGAGAATGGTGTTTTAAAGAGCTGAATGCAAGCGAGTTGAACAGAATTATGCGCACAGGGTAGGAAGTGGTAATATGAATACCACGAGTTTGCTGCTTGTTTGTCTCTGAAAGCTTTGGTCATCAGTTAAGATAGTGGCCACATCTAATTTCTTGTGGAGGAAAAAGAAGTATGAGCTGTGAAATTAGTATTAGAGCTGAGAACTCAGTTGTTAAAGACTGTTGGTAGAGAAGCTAATATTAAAGGGAGGGAGTGTTTAACTGTCGGTCTTGTATGCATCATCAAAGCAGGCACTTGGTTTTATTTGTAACAGAACCGATTATACAGCAGAAAACAAGCTTTCAGCCTGGTGCCGGGGTGACACGGCGCGTCTTTGACCCTGGTGCTTTGCCTGAGGAAGCGTGTGTGGGGGCACCCTGCAACGAGGAGAGCGTTGCACACCCCTCGTGCCATCCCTGGTAACAACGGCACTCCTCTTCGCCCAGGTGCGTATCTCCCCCTCCACACTGCCCCTGAGCAGCTTCTCCACAGAGCCCTTGGGCCTGCGGGGCTTGTATCGCCCCTCTCCACCACCGCGTACTCTTCATTTCTAGGTTGAGCTCCGGGCACGATGCGCGGGTAGAGGGGGGGAGAAAAAGAAAAAAAAAAAAAAAAAAGAAAGAAAAGAGGCCGGGTGAGCTCTCCGCCCGCTCCTGCCCGGGCCGGGGGCGGCAGCGGCCCCCGCGCTCTGCGCCCGCCCGACGGGGCTAACGGTCCCCCCGCGCCCTGGCAACGGGTGGCGCCCGCCCGCCCTCTGCCCACCTGCGTCTCCTCCTCCTCACGTCGTCGACGTCACGCGGGCTCTCTCCCGGCTCATTGGCCGCGCGCCGAGGTCTCACTATCCTCACTCCACCCCTCCAGCCAATGGGCGCGCGCCGGGGCCTCGCCGCCTGCCGGCCTGACTGCGCGCCGCCAGAGCCCGCCAGCCAATGGGCGCCGCGCGGGGCGGTGCTCCACGACCAATGGGCGGGCGGCCGGGCGGGGCGCTCTTGACAGGCCGCCGTTGCCGGGGTCTGTTATAGTGCCGCAGCGGGCGCCGCCGGGAGCGGGAGTGGGACCTGGGCCGGGACCCAGACCCAGACCGAGGTGAGGGGCCAGAGCGGGCGGCCCTTCGGGGGCTGCCCTTCGGGGGCTGCTCTTTGGGGGCTGCCGCGGGATGCGGCCGTGTCCGAGGGCGGCCTGCAAGCTGTGTGGGGGGCCGAAGCCGCGCAGATGGGGGCCTGCGTGGGCCCTGACCCGCCGCCGTGGAAGGGGCCTGGTTGCGTAAGAAAGCGGGTAACGGGGAGCGCTGTTGGAGTTCCCAGCCGATTTGGACTTCTCCTGTCATCCTTCCTTGCGGTGTGCGGCTCTTGCATAACCGAGATTGAAGTAAAATTGGTGATGAGAAAACAGCAGCCCTTTACTGCCTTGGTCACGCTTTGAAACTTGAGAACCAGGTGACCTCGAGCCCATCTTAAAATTCCGTCTTTTACACTGTTCTGCAGAAAAAGAATTTGTATTTCTCTGGACCCAATCTAGTTTAAAAACTATTTTTTGTTGTTCTTGTGACTTGTTTGTTTTGTTTTTCAGGAGACACTGCTTCTTACTCAATTTTCTTTTCTCCAAGCTTGCAGGTGATATAGACACCCCCAGAAGAACCGTGCCTGTGATGTTTGATGTTTGAACGATGGCAATGAATGATAGTGTGAATATCTTGAACTCTGCTTACCTGGCGGTGGAGTATATAGACTCTTTCTTGCCTGATAACCCACTGCAGCAGCCATTTAAAAATGCTTGGAACTACATGCTGGATAACTACACCAAATTCCAGATTGCCACCTGGGGATCACTCTTAGTTCATGAAGCTTCATACTTCCTGCTCTGTGTACCAGGATTTGTCTTCCAGTTTATACCATACATGCAAAAATACAAAATTCAACAGGTAAGACCAAGGCTTAAACTGCTTACTGTGCAGCTTTTCTTTCACCATGTAAAGCCTGGATAATTCTGGTGTATTAACCTCTGGTACTGATGAGCACACATGCCTGTCTTATCACCATGGACATTTTGGAAGTGACAGGACAAAATTGCAGTGTGTGGGAAGAGAGGAACGGACAAGAATTTGGGGGAGGAAAGACCCTTTTGCTGAGCAAGAGCATCCTGTCCTCTGTGGCCGTGGTTTAGAGAAAGCATGGGAGGGTTGTTGGTCTGTGTACCAGCAAAGTAAAACATTCTTTAGGCAAGTTTAACCTGGAGAAGACTTGAAAGGGGATCTCATCAGTATATACAAATACCTGAGAGGAGAATATAAAGAGGACAGGGCCAAACTCCACTCAATGATGGCCGGTGACAGGACAAGGGGTAATGGGTACAAACTGAAACACAGGAAGTTTCATCTCTATGTGAGGAAAAACTTCTTTACTGTGAGGGTGTTAGGGGCCTCGAACAGGCTGCCCAGAGAGGTTGGAGTCTCCTTCTCTGGATATCTCCCAAACCCGCCTGGATACCGCCCTGTGCCACATGCTCTGGGTGGCCCTGCTTGTGCAGGGAGGTTGGACTAGATGATCTCTAGAGACACCTTCCAACCCTAAGCATTCTGTGATTCTGTGAAGTTTATGCATAGATGAGGAAGGTACCCGGAAGATGCAATAGAGTTGTTTGCAGTAGAGTTCATAGAATCATAGAATGCCGAAGGTTGGAAGGGAAGGTTAGAGCTCGGGGTTAGTATTGTGAAATAATTCTTTCACCTGGTGAACTTATGTGGTATTGAGACATAATAACAAGGGTTACTTGTTAAAGTTTTTTTTTTTTTTTTAAAAATGATTTCACAGTGGGAGAGGTATCAGATGGGCTGCCTGTAGGGTTTTAAACATTAATAATTGGCAAATGCGCCTCCAGAATAGCAAGATTGCTCTTTTCCCCTTGGTTTCCTTATCCTTACTTGTAATATGAATTTGAAATGAAACAATGTTACTTTCTTATGTTGCTATGGTAACTGACAATATGTGTCCCTGAAAAAGCTAAAGCAGAAAAGCTAAATTAGGTTAATGTTAAGCTGTTAAGTCTGAATTACTGCTGTTAACTACAAATAGTGAAAGAACAGGAATTGTTTGGGGTGACTGGTAAAGAATAACTTTACTGAGAAAACCTTGCTTCAAGTTTTATGAAAAGCTATCTTAAAAAATGAGAGGTTCCGGAATTTGTGATGAAACTGAATTTAATCTCATCTTGCAACTTGTGCTGCGTCAGTTGGTTTGTGCTATGGGAGGAGCTGCTGCTTGTTTTCCAGGTGAAAGGATTTGAGAAACACAGCACAGAAAAAAAGGTCTCGAAAAGAGAAAGGGAACCACAGCCTGAAATGCGTTGGTCTGTTCTATGGCCTGGGCAATTTTGAAGGCCTTATGTGAATGAGAAACTAAATTTTAAATCACTTTTTCCTAAGTAGATTCTGAAAGAAATTTAAGTAGATATTTCAGAAGCAGTCTGAGAAGCTGATTTTCTTCTTGGATAGATTTAGCTTGGATAGCTTTTTAATATCTAGGATAATACCACAGTATCAAGCAGAATTTCTGGGCATTTCAAAGTATGATAGGTGTAGTCTGCTTTCCTCTCAAATATGTGCCTTCCTCTCCTCCTAAAAACTATCTAAAGTTTAGTTTGAGGATTTTCATGTAAATCATAGCTTTAGCAGGAAAAGCCAGGTTCGCAATATTATTTCAGAAATACCTTGAAACTTTTCAGTGATAAAGCTTTTTCAGTAAATGTATTGTTGGGGTGGTTCATCGGGTGTTAAGAGACTTTATACCTATCAAGCACCAGAATTTTCTTCAGCAGGGTAGCAATGTACAAAAGTTGCTGAAGTTCCTAAGCTGCTGTATCATCTTAAACTGCCCAGAGTAGGGTTTTGTTTTTGTTTTCTTTTTTTTTTTCTTCTTCAGCAGTTTGAATTCATGCTATAAAATAACCTAACAGAACTGTCTTTTTCTTTCTAGGATAAACCAGAAACATGGGAAAAGCAGTGGAAATGTTTCAAAACACTCCTCTTCAATCACTTTTTCATTCAGCTGCCTCTGATTTGTGGTACCTATTACTTCACAGAATATTTTAACATTCCTTATGAGTGGGAAGAAATGCCTAGATGGTAGGTAGATATTTCTTCTACTTGCTCCTGAATTGTATGCAACTAGAGACAAAATGTTTAACAAATAGTAACATTAATTCTAATGTACTGTAACTAGACTTTTGTATCTTGTAAATTCTATTAATTTTTTGTTGGTTGATACCGAACTGCTACAAGAGCTAATTAGAGCTTTGTAGAGTATTTTCTTTTTTTTNTTTAAGTGATCTCAGATTTTCAAAGAGAGGGGATTAGAAGGGAGTTGGCGGGGAGTTTGGCAAAGCAAAATTCCTGACTTGGATTAGATACTGGGCTTTATGTGTTTTTTTTTTTTTTTTTTTTTTTTTTTTTTTTTTTTTTTTTTTTTTTTTT
>VWPW01012013.1:345855-360019 GCA_013389825.1 Crypturellus undulatus | reverse complement strand
TTTTTTTTTTTTTTTTTTTTTTTTTTTTTTTTTCTACACCCTGTTGCTTTATTTCTTAGCAACAGTATATTTCCCAAAGGAGAGAATGCACCACCTGCTTCTCATTCCACTTTCTTCTAAATTAATAGACTTTTACACAAAACCAATTACCTAAAAAGTGCCTTGTGCTGCTTTTTTTTTTTTTTTTTTTTTTTTTTTTTTTTTTTTTTTTTTTTTTTTTTTTCTTTTCTTATTTGTGTTTTTTTTTTATTTTGTTTTTTTTTTTTTTTTTTCTCTTTAACCTCCCCTGAAGTTGTTCTTTACCATAGCAGGTTGCCTTTCTTATAGGGTGTTTTCTGTCTGGTTCAAGTACAATTCTTGTATAGCTAGGTCTTACACTGACTAAAGACGTTCATTACCTACACTGTGTGTAGTACTAAAATTATGGATAGTAACTTGTTATACCACCTACTAGCATGCTTCAACATATGAACTGATGAGCTAACGTACTTCGTAATTAATATTTTGGTATATTAAATAGGTAGTGCTAATGCACTATTATTGAGTCAGTAGCAATATGTGACATTTCCCAGATATAGCGCATCCTTATTAGCATATAAACTGTTTTGTCTTCCAAGATAAACTAATGTTTTCTGTAACTAACAGTTCTTTGCCTGTTCTCTTATTTCTGAAGGTACCTTCTGCTTGCCCAGTGTTTTGGATGCGCGGTCATTGAGGATGCCTGGCACTATTTCCTGCATAGGTTGTTACATCACAAGAGAATATACAAGTACATCCATAAAGTTCACCATGAGTTTGTAGTATGTATTCCTTCAGTTCTTTGAGGTTGTTGTTAATGCATGCATTATATATTTGGATAATATATGTGCTCCTGGAGGTGCCCTGCTCTGGGCAGCTGGGTGGCAGCAGTGCCTGTCTGAGAGGTGGGATAGGCTCCCTCTGGCAGCGGGTTTCTGGATCACAGGAGTCAGGTGCTGCTGCGTTTTTGTACTATGTTGATTCAGCTTGTAACTAAACTATGCCCAGAGTAAGCTGCAGACTGCTGTGTGTGGGGCAGGACTGCAGGAAGCAGCCTACTGATTGCTGCACCCGCGACTGCGCAGACTGCAGCAGCAGCTGCTGCTTTCCTGCAGACCTCAGCAGCCCCTCAGGCCTCCGGCAGGAATAGAAACAGCTTCTGGGCAGGTTCCTTGTGAGAATAGGTAGTTGTCCACATGGGGGTTGCATGTAAACTAGTAGTTACTTTGCTAAAAATATTTTCTAATAATAAAAGTTTTAAATGTTCCTTAAGCCAAAGGGTACTTTATTTCATTTCAGATAAACTTACATCCTTCAGAATTTACCTTAAAATGTTTAATTATTATGTTTCCCAAAATGTTTTGCTTTTTAAAGCTTCCTATGGAATGTAGGAATGACTGTTTAGTGTGTATATCTAAAGGAAAGAAGATGCTTTATTTCAATCTCACAATAATGTTTTGAACTGCAAGGATTTACGAAGTGTTAACGATGAGTGCTTTTTTAGGATTTGTGAGTTGATTGTTTTATGAATTTGTAGTTATCACTCTGAGAATATTTGAACTTCCATTTTTTTTCTCCTTCCAAGCCTGGAAGCATAGCAAAACTGGCAGGAACTTGTTCAAAACTTCAATGTTCTTGAAATAACTGTTTGAGGTAGTGGTAAACTGAAATCACATTCTGAGCTGGTGTGGTGCTGTTTTTGCTAAGTGGGGCTTTACAGGTCTCATGACCTTGGGATGCTGATTTCTGTCCTACCAATGAGAAACTGAACTGTTGTGCTCACTGAACTCTGGGAGACAATTTCTTTTGTCTACAGGGAAGTGTTTCTGTGCTTCCTCAGCACTGTGGAGGCAGGACAGGAGGAAAGTCTCACAAAAGGGTGAATCTCATCTGAGGTATAGAAAGAAACAGTTACCATTTTCAAACTTCTCTTGTTTGCTTTTTGTAGGCTCCCTTTGGAATGCAAGCAGAGTATGCACATCCTCTGGAAACACTTATCCTTGGAGCAGGCTTTTTTATTGGAATTGTTGTTTTTTGTAACCATGTGGTTCTTCTGTGGGCGTGGGTAATATGTCGCTTGATGGAAACCATTGATGTGCACAGGTAAACTACTTAATAAGCATTTTATTTTCCTGCCAAGTCTGTTTTAAAATTAACTGGCGGTTCTTCCAGTTCTGGAGCTTTCTGCTTTCTATCTTGTTAGCACTGAGGTGCTTTTATGTGTACTGTAAAGAAGTCATCCTCTTCTCAGCTTTCTCTGCAATACCTCTATCAGATGACACAGGCTGAAGAGTAAATACTACCTTCTGTTTTGCAGTAGTCTAACTAGCAAATCTTGCTGATTGAAAGAGTGTAGATTGTCAGCTATCGTATCTCAAGGAGCGCTTTAGAGGCTACATACATCACTGTGATGGTTGATTTGATGCTTTGTGATTGTTAAGTTATCTTAAATATGCTAGAATATGCAAACACTGACTACTTAAAAAAAATCAGAATGTGCTGGACAGGCTACTTGTCTTTGTGGCTGAAGTGTAACTTCTTTCAGATTGGGTTGCAGTATGACAGTAGGAATGTCTTACAGCTAGTGGTAAAGAAGTATATGCTGTAATGTGTCTTTAAGGATTGGATGAGAAATATGAATCTGCTCGGGCAATTGTAATTCCAATTTTCTGCCCCTGTGAGGTGTTCATAACAAATGGTCTTGCACTCTCCCCCACTAGGTGGTGGTAGGATGCTTGTCAGGACTTCTAAGCAACAGAGTTGAAAACCCTTTAAAGTAATGGTTCTGAATTTAATATTACTGTAATTTTATATTTTGAATTGTAAATATTAAACATTTACACATTAAAAGTAATCTGAAAATAATCAAGGATAGAAATTGGCACAGCATGACTTTTCCTTTCAGTCCCTGAATTAATCATCTGCTTTTCTAAAGGAAGGCTTTAATAGCCTCTCAAGAGTTGTAGCTGTGTTTAGATGCAGGCTGATCAGCTGCAGAGATAACGTGAGTCAGCTGGATCTGCGAACCAGCTGGAAGTCGTTCGCTGTTGTTCTAGAGGTGTCTTGTTCCAACAAGATTTTGAAGGAGAAAAGGAGTCGCTAAACTGAAGAGATCAAAGTGCCAAAGCCAGAGTGGGATAATTTACAGAAGCCTTTGGCTAGGTCAAGAAGTGGTTCTATTTTTACTTATTTTTACAGAATACTCTTGCAGAATCGACCTTCTGTTGTATCTCATTTTGTGGAACTACACTCTGAGTAGCTGTAACTCTTCTGCTAAGCCAGTGTTAAGGCAGTTCTGGACCTTGAAATGTATTCAAATGTAGAAGGATGTTTCTGTTGTTTAAGTTATACTCTACGCATGTCTGTTTTTTTTTTTTTTTTTAAGAATATAAGCATACAAACCAACAAATTTATCATTTCCTTTTTTCTTCCCTTGTAGTGGCTATGACGTTCCTCTGAACCCTCTTCACTTGGTGCCTTTCTATGCTGGGGCCCGCTTTCATGATTTCCATCACATGAACTTTATTGGCAATTATGCTTCAACCTTCACGTGGTGGGACAGAATCTTTGGTACAGACTCTCAATTCATTGCCTATAGAGAAAAAGAGAAGAAACAGCAGCTCCTAAAGAAAAAGAAGGCCAACTAAGCTTCCAGTGTAAATCTACTGATGTTAATACTGGCATTCTACTCTTGCTTTTCTTTAAAGCAAAATGATGGTCAGGTATTAAGCATAAATCTTGTTCCTTGGCTACTAAGTGGTAGGGAAAAACTGCTAATTACACTGCAGTATCTTCCTAATGGGAATGCTTTCTATTTTATACATAAAAGTACTGCATATGTATATTAACTAAAGACTTAAGGATGATGCAGAAGATCTTAGATCACTTGGGTCCACTTGTGTGCAGGAATTTTGTTCAGTGGTATCTTTAATATTGCCCACTTTGGATCTAGGTTAAAATTATAAATGTGCACCAAAATTGGATGTATTTTTTTTTAAATACTTATTTGCAAATTTGCAATATGAAAACAACAGAACATATGAGCTGCTATCAGCACTATGTTATTTACATAATGGGTAAAATTCGCTTAAAACCAAAACATCTATTAATAAGGAGCTTGGGCGGGCCATTTGGGCACTGAATAATGCGATCTGTTAATAGCAGAAGATCTGACTGAATGTTAGTTAGCAGAGACATTCCTGATCTTGATTTATTACATTATTTTAGATTACAGATAAAAGGTTAGAAATTTTTATTTGAAGAAACCATTTTTGCTGCTCTCTGAAGTTGCTCTGTCAGTGTAATTAGCATTTACATTACATTCCTTTGTGTGTTGTAATTTGCTGAACTGACTTGTTGCTATATTTGCACTTGTGACTTATGGAATAAATGTGGTTTTGATTTGAGGTATGTTATACTTTTCATATGTTTTTAATACAAAGTGACAAAAATGTTAGGATGTGGTATATTACTCTGTTAATGAAGAAGGATTATTTTTAAGTGACTTTCTAAATAGTTTATAGCTGAAATGGTTTTATAGAGACAATAAGAAGTAGAAGCTTGAGAACATCTTGTAAATTCTTTGATTTTATGTTTTGAAGGACTTTACTACACTGAGTAGCTCTAGCTCTTAAGCCAAGTTAGGCTACATCTTTTACAAGTCAAGAACCTTTAGATGTTAAGCTTCGGGTTTGTACTACTGAGAGAAACAGAATTGTAATGTTGTCAAATCTACTTGCTAAATAGTTGTCTGTATTGCACAAAAGTAACAGTGAAAAAACTTAGGGCTAACTCCTCATAAAGATCTTCCACCTTGCATTTTAATTTGTCTGCTGCTCTTTGGACTTCAAATACGCCTTTATCTGTCCTGGAAATCCTTGAGAGATGTTTGCGCTTTTCCTACGCTGAGACCCTGCAAGTCCTAATGCTGCTTCACGTACAGTCTGGTGTGGTCCTCAAAAAAGTGAACCGGAGGCGCTCATGAAATTACAGATTTTATAGGAGTGGTTGCTGTGCTTTGTTACAACCCAAAGGGGCTGATTGGGACATTACTGGAGATGTGGTAGAGAGTCAGGCTCTTCTTTTGCAGGTGTTTGGTGGTACCTTTTCCCTTTGATCCCTACCCCTGCTGAGTACAGTCAAGTGAGATTCGCTTTTTTCTCCTTCCTTTTGCCTTTCTATCAAAAAGGAATTAAAAACACTTGGCTACAACATCCCTTTATTGCTCAGGGCTATCAAGGACTGGTAGGTAGCATTTCCTGAGCCCAGACATGCTGCCAGCCCGAGCTTGCAAGCCCTTCTGGTACTCACTGTACCAGCACTGCATGGGCTCTGCGCGCACCAGTGATGAAAGACACGCTGCCCCATGCGGTAGGGAGACTGCTGAAGTGGTTGGGCAGCTTAAGAAGCTGAATTCCCATTAGGTTTTAACAGGATTTAGCACAACCTGCTGGGTAGTTCCTCTTTAAAACGTGTTTCCTGTGGCACTACCCCGGTGCTGTGTGGGGCGCGTGAGGAGGCGAGTGCAGGCTGCTGCTGGTGGCCCAGTGGGCTGGCCGATCTGCTGCAGCCATGGAACCACGGGAGTCACACACTGCATCCGCTTGTCCAAGCGACAACCTCTTCCGTTGCAGGATGGGAGGGGAATTAGGATAAAAATCCTCATACCTGCCCCTATAGGCAAGACGGAGAAAAAAATGGTTTTAATGACAGCTGGGGAGTGGAAGATGTTTGTTTTAGGCTTTTTGTTTGTTTGCTTTTTATCAATTTCCATCTGCTCATTTTTAGTTTAGGTTTATATTCTGATCGACTTCTGCCTAGGGTGGAAAAGTAGATAACAGAAGCAGTAATTTCTGTAATTGCTGTGTTGTAAAATACAACAAGTTTTTCATATCATTTTAGCTTAGAACTCGTGGCTATTTTTCTTGAAGTGGAAGGTGCTGTCCTTACATCGAAGATGACTGTTCTTAAGTATCCATTAATGATTTAACTGCTCAATTGCACATTGCCTTTTTTCCTAGTATACAAACTGCAGTAGCTTTTTGCATTACTCAGTGTTCCATCTGCAAGAAAATCATCCCTTTGCTGTGCTACTTGTGCAGATTCTTTTTATTTAAAAAAGAAAAACAAACTACCTGACAAGACCTCATCTGTTCATCTGTCATTCACATTTTGAAATTCTGTAAGTGAAGGATTCTCTAATGTTAAATATAGATGGCCTGCCACAGTGACTGTCTACTTGTTAGTGCAGTGCATTTCCTACCCCACGGCAGTAGGCTGCAAGGCAGGCTTTAAACGCCGATTTCCTTATACAAAGCCTTTGCACCCAACCTCTTGCTGTGTGAATAGTTGTAATGCTGGGGGATGGTTAGTGTTTCATTGCCTCTCCCTCCTCAATAGCTGAATAATGCCATTTAAAATACTGACCAACTCCATTTAAAAGTGTATTAGTTTTTACAGGTCTAGAATAGACTTCAATTACACAATAGGTGTGGGGTTAGAAAATACGATTTATTTTCAACAGCAAACCAAGTGTTTGTGCTGGAGATGTTGCCATATTCTTCACACTGCCTACCTCTTAAGAACATCTACTGAAGAAAGATCCCTGTGATGTATTCAGATACTGCTCATGAGTTAAAGCAAATTACCTAAAGTTGGTAAATGTGCGTACGAGAGAACTCTTAACTGCAAGTGAATCTGCAACTGAATTATCTGGGTTCCCTCCAGTACATGTAGTGGTGCATGGAATACTAGTAGAGGTTATGGAAAAAAGATGTATTAAAGATGTGGCATGGGTAATAATGTTCTAAAAAGGCTTCCAAGATCTCATTAAATTCAGTAATTGCTCCACGTCTGATGCCAAATTCCCTGTTGTGGAGTGGCTAGGGGGAGCTAAAGGCAGCGCACGGATGGCCGTGCCGCACCGGAGCCGGCATCCGCGGAGCCCTGCAGCCTGGCTGGGGCAGTGCCCAGCAGAGCGAAAGCAGCAAGCACATGGCAAGCCTTTTCCAGAGAGTTTTGCAGCGAGAAGTTTCCAGAGAAGGAGCTGGTATCTTTGTATTCATGTCTTCATGCCTTTAAAGATGTTTTCTTTCGTGGCTTAGTAACAGATTTTGTTTTTACTGTATTCCCCCAATATCCTGCAGCTTAATGGACCGACCAAGTTTTTCTCCTGAGTTTTTTTTTTCGCTCCTCTCTCTCCTGTAAGCTGAATTCTCAGCCTTCTGGTCAGCTGGTGCACCTCCTGCTGTTTGCTATCCTATTCCTCCACCACCATAAACTTTTAACCTACTACATAACTTCATAAATTCACAGGTGAGGATCTAGAAGGTGGTTATCTGCACTTGCAGCTGATGAATGTGCCTGTTGAGAGATGGCCTGCAGCCTGAGCCCAAAAAATTGGTTTTCTTGCTTATTAGCAATGAACTTGCTCAGTGGGATACCTGGATATCTGAGGATTTTGGAGAAAATGGAAAGAACTGAAGATAGTGGAGAAGAGCTGAGGGGAGTAAGGACCCTCTTAGCATGGTAGGAAAAGGGATGGAGCTATTTAAGTGGACAGGACAGATAGCAGCTGCAGGAAAAGATGAGATTGTTGTAGTTAGATGTTTATAAGGGGAAAAAAACAGGTTCTGATAATCACAGCGAATTATTATTTTTCCAGCATCTGCTTTGAGAGAGATTGTTCTGAAATGGGATTGATGTAAATATGGCACAAATAACTCCTATTTATGAGAAGAAGTAAGAAGAATTAAGAGTTCTGTCTTTCTGGCTTATATGCTCCTGGTTGTAACATATGATATTTTAAGATGGTTTTTGATCCTTCTGATTAAGGGCTTAACTTTTCTGTGCTTTAGATGGTGGGAAGGATTATTATTTAGTTAGTTAGTTGGTATTTTATTGGAAGAGTGGCATTAACTGAAGAATTGCTCCTGCTGTAGTACCTTTGCTTACTTACTTTGCTTACTATCATGCTGTATGAAACCCTCATTTATTATATTTATTCTAAGCTAAGAAGTGTATATTTCTGTCTTCTTGCTGGAGGCTGACATTTGTTAAGGACGAACTTCCCAGATGATGGGTTAGTCAAACCCTGTGAGCCAACCAATTGCTTAGGCGCTTGGTCATTTGTGTTATTTAAGATGATGCATTTTTTGGAGTTGTGAGAAAATAAAACTTATGGTTGCATATTGTGGCTGAGTCAACCTGATGGTTTCTCCCTCTGGAAGGAGGAGAACATCTTGACCCCATTCCCAGCTCTGTGCTGGTCTTTTCTCACTCTGCTTTAAGCTGATGGCATTTGCCAACCTGGTGGTGTTCTCCTGCATGCGCCCGGCTATTCTTCTGCCAGTGGGTGAGTCACCTTTGTCAAGTAGCCTGCTCTCCGCTGGAGAAGCTGTGGGAGCAAATGACCAGGAACACGCACACAAACCCCTGAAAAAAATAAAAAAAAAAGGAATATTGGCTGTTCCCTTTTGGCAGTTGTTAGATGTACTCAAGTTGTATCGCACAGTCACCCTGCGATGCAGGACTCAGAAGTGACTAACTGCTGTCGGGTAGGTGTACGTGTAGACTCGTGATGACTGCTTCACAGCGTTGAAGCAGCTGCTGCGCTTTGCTGGCGAGCCGTTTTCCCTAAAGCTTTCGTTTCCATGGTGGAAGTGGCCTCCTTCGCCGGGTTGCTAATACTACCAGTGCCCTCCTTGCCTTGTCAGCTCCCGCTGCCATCTTGCAGCTGCACCTATTCCTTGCTTTATTTCCCTGAGCTCCCAGCCTGGAAGCACAAGGAGCTTCCCGTGCTTCGGATTTTCATCCCACACGTGGTTCTGTTCGTTTGTTCCTGGGCCATCGCTAGGTGCCTGCACAAGCGCTATAGCAGAGTCCAGTGCAGGTATTTCCAAAAGACCAATGTGTTGGCCACTGGAGAGCCGGGTCAAAGCATAAAACCTTCATGGTCTAGGCTTGTAAGANACACGTGGTTCTGTTCGTTTGTTCCTGGGCCATCGCTAGGTGCCTGCACAAGCGCTATAGCAGAGTTGGTGTAGCTGGGAGTCCAGTGCAGGTATCTCCAAAAGACCAATGTGTCGTCGGCCGCTGGAGAGCCAAGTCAAAGCGTAAAACCTTCATGGTCTAGACTTGTAAGATTAGATTCTATTCTTCAAGAGGCTTTTAGAATTATAAAGGAAATAGTAGCACATTGTTTCATGTCTTTTTAGGTAGGTAGTAGAATGTGCTGCCCTTTTTTTTTTTTTAATGGCTTGAATTCATATTGTTTTACTCCTTGAAGAAGGAGTAAAATTCTTTGGAAATCTCGAGCAGGATAATCCTAAAATCAAGGCAACAATTATACAATCATCCCATACCTAAAGACAACTACATTATATTAAACCACAAATGATTTCTGTATGTTCAAGTAATACAAAGGGGCAGACCAAACCCTCCAGGCATGAAAATTTAATGCCTGGAAAGCTGGAATTCTGATTTTACCCTTATTTTGTAAATCAAGGCTTCTAGTTACTGCTCATGCAGTATAATCACTATAATTTATGCTTTCTGGGGAACAGATGTAAAAGGAAAGGTGCCTGTGCACCTACAGTGGAAAAGAGAGACTCGTGAGATTTACATTCTGCTGGAGTTTCTGAAAAAGCCTGTGCTGTTAGGGGCCAGATATCCCTCGGAAAAAAAAGAAGGGATTTATTTGAGGCCTGTGTGGAGTGTAACCGAGTGTGTTAGTACTGTGCCCCAGGTCGGCTCTGGTGCCATGCTGCGCCTGCCCCGCGTTGCCCCGCGTGCCTCCAACAGGAGCCCCAGCGCGAGCCCCGTGTCCCGCACGAGCCCGGGCGGCATCGGGCCGCTCGCGGGAACCGCTGCTGTCCCAGAGGTGAGCACCGCTCTGCTCCCCGCGGAATCGCAGGTGCGAAAGGCCGTGATAACCGAAACTTGTGGGCAGCAACGCCGGCTTTCACTGAAGCTGGGGCACTGAGCTGTGGGTTAAAACGTGGGTTTGAGAACGTTGAATGAGGCCTATGAATTCTTCATGCAGTTAAGTTACTAGAAGTATCCGACTTGTGTCTAATCTGAGATTAAGTGAAATGAGTGGGATTTGTTTTAGCGAGGCTCATAAATTAGGTTTGCCAAAGGCATAAAAGGTATTTCCCCTCCCTTACCTATCCATCTTGATTTGAAGAAATCAAGAAATAACTCACTGATAATTAATTCTGTTGATGTTCATCTGGATAGATAAACGTGCCTGTTTCTGGTTGATTTAGCTTGCCTGCAACTCCTTCCTGTTGGTTCTTGTTACAGTTTTCTGCTGTTGATTCAAGACTCCTCGTGCTCCGTGGTTTGTGTCCATGAAGATAAGAA
Organism: Crypturellus undulatus; assembly: GCA_013389825.1. Taxonomy (NCBI): domain Eukaryota; kingdom Metazoa; phylum Chordata; class Aves; order Tinamiformes; family Tinamidae; genus Crypturellus; species Crypturellus undulatus. The sequence goes on along the minus strand of VWPW01012013.1, from coordinate 349,636 downwards.
GCACAATAATCAAATCATTTTCTGATTATATTTTTCATATTAGAACATACCATGGCCTCTGCTGCCGCAAGATGGTTCCTCTTCTTCTCAAATGCCTTTTGTGGCTTGTGTCTAGGCTTTCAGCAGCATCTCTCAGCAGCAGGAGACCTGCGCGTAACAGCTCCCGGTCGTGCTCACCAGTACCACGCTGATGGCATCAGCACATCCCTCAATGCCTATAAACACTGGAAGATAAAATTGGCTCTCTTGCCTCAGCATTGGACTCGAAAATATGTTTTCAGTCACTCGCCTCTTGCAATTCCTAGATGCTGTTAGAAAAAATATTTGCCAGACAGTTAGCTCTTCCTCGTGTTAATAGTATGTGTTGTGCTTGCTCTGAGGTTTAATTTGCTGTTTCCTGTGCTGCAAAATTATTTCTTTAAATGGACTTGATTTGCCAGCTAACCCAGATTGCAGCCCAGAGCTTCTGTATTCTGTATTATTCACCATTGGCTGATGATGCCAATCTCTGCATCATCAGCCTTTGCATTTTCAGCCTTGATGGATATTTATTTCTATAACAACTGAATAAACTAGCCTCAGGATCGAAGTATCAATCCCTGCGGAAGACCAGGAGAAAAAGCTCCCATCTGACAATGAGTCACCACTTTTTAAAATCCCTTCAGCCGGTTTTCAGCACTCTGCAGGTGACGCTGCCTGGTGCTGCCCTGCGTCACGGCGCTTGCGGGGTCACCACGGCGCCTCTCCGGACAGCGCGGTCACCACCGCGGGCAGGTGCCTGCAGCCCGGGAGCGCCGCGCGAGCGGTGACTGCGGCGGTGGTCTGAAATGAGGGGCGGGAACACGCGGCTGCCCTGCGCGTGGGGCGCAGCGTCACTGCAGGCGCCTTCTGGAGGAATCGTAGGTGTCCTTCTGTAAGGGGCTTCTGTGGAGGTTTGTTACACGTATCCCCCTGTTCTGCTCCCTGCGCCAGCAGGAGCGCGGCAAGCTGGGGGCTTGAGTGTTGGCCATAGCGGGGAGTCCAACACTGCCTGGGGAGACAGGAGGAAAAGGGAGGTTGGAGTAAGCAGGTGGAAGGTGGTTTTCTTTCCTCTCCCGTGTCTTGTTTGCATTTGGGTTTTTCCAAAATTTGCTCGTTTGTTTATATTTTCTTAGGCCTGCCCTATTTAAGCCTGCTCTCAAGGTGCTAAGTGAGGCCACAACTTTCCATATCTCAATAGTGTTTTCCAGCTATGTCAGGAATAGAACTGCGAGAAATAGTGGTGCGCGGCCCTTTGGAGACGGGTGGTGCAAGCCTCTGTGGTGAAGAGGATGCATCCGTGAGAGACCAGAGGTGCCGGGCAGGAGAGGTCTAAAATCTGAGGCTGTGCCCAGGGTCAGCAGTAAAATAACTTTTGTAGACATATATCTTCAGTTATCTCCACCTGCTTGTCCAATATTCTAAAAGAAAAAAAAAGGGAGAGATGAAAATGTTTTCTTTTTTAAGGTGATTTTAATTATCTCATCCTATCCATAATTTCCTCATCAGTTGAATCCCTTATCAATGTTTTTGTTATCTGACTTGGTCCTTTAGGACATATATGATCTATAGCTACTCTTTCTGAAGAGTCATCCTTATTTATCAGTACATCACTATTAATAATCTAAGTCTCTGTTCTTAGACAGTCTCATCATAGAGTGTTTTTAAGATTTCTGTTGCTCCTCCTGAACTTCAGGAGTGGCATACAGGGTTTTCATTTACGGTCTCGTAAGCAGAATTATCTGTGTGTGAGGAATCTTTAAAAAAAGATATTTATATATATGCATGCTGGTGATTTGTGATCCAGAACTAAACTAAAATTTTTATCACATTCACTAAAGAGAGTGCGAATGGATCTGAAATCTGCTGGTAGGTCGTTTGTCTGGGCAGGAGGGAGTACCTGAGGTCTGTTCTCATTTTAAGTGGCATTAGCAGCTTGTGCTACAGCATCCAGGAGCCTGGTCATGGCCTGGAAGCCTGGCGAGGGTATTTCCTGGGTATTCAGGCAAGCGCAAAACCTTTTTCCATATTAGGCAGAAATGTGACCTTCCTTTCTGATGGCTGTGCTCGTCGCTGAGCTATGAAAAGGAAGAGAAGAGGAAGGATATAAAGGAAGTCAACATTTTATTCTACCACCTCAGGTCTGTGAATGCTCCCCAGCTCTCTGTGACTCTAATCTGTGCTTCCAAATCGCTTGTTAAAAGAGGTTATTGGTGTGTGAAGTTGGAATGACAGACTTATTTGATAACATGTAGAACAGCCCTTTCTACACAAGATGTATGTGTGCATCTGCTTTGATAGAAACAGATTGACTTTTTTCTTTTTTTTCTCCAGGTTTTTAGTAAGAAGATTTATGAAAATTAATTCAGGGTTAATTATGAGACTTGAATTTTGTGTAGTGAAATTCTAATTATTTATTTCTTGAATAGCCAAAACAACAACAAAAACGGATATGTTGAACCTAATTTTATTTTTGCTTTTAATGCTGCTGTATTTGGGGGAAAAATTGAACAGGAGCCAATGAGAGCTGCTGCCCCGCGTCAAGTCCTTTACACCTAGTCAGAAAGTTCTCCCAGGCAGTGATACTGCGACTGCAAAACCACAAGTCTGGCAGGTTTGTTCCCCTTCTACACCTTCCTGGGAACTAAATCGTGGCGAGGGTGATCCCGGACACGGTTGGCTCTGAAAGACAGTAAGGTCAGGGCGAGATGGCCTTGGGGCATTTCTGTGGGAAAAAAAACAGAGCAAATCGCTACCTCCTCTGCAGATGGTGTATCCAGGGGGTTCGGTGGCTCTGATCCTGGCACATGAGTGTTGTGGTATCGGGGATGTGCCCCGCACGATAGCGCACGTGTGGTTTTCAGGGCTGTGTTCAAGGTGTCGTCAAAGGCCAGCAGTACTGAGGATGTTCTCCTAGGAGACATTATCTATCTGCATCACCTTCTTGCTTTTAACTAAACCACCTTTAATTTAGGAAAATAGCCATGGGGTTGCAAGGAACTGATTGTGATTTGTTGATGGAGGAGATGTCTCACAGGCCGGTGTTTTAGGTTGTCTCAAAAGGCGAGTTAAGGGGCATGTGTTGTGGGGAAGGGGGCTCCCTTTGTAGGAGGATTTGAGAATCTGCAAACCTAAGTGAGGCTTTGTGTCCTTCAAAGGATATCTGTATGCAAGTCACTACTCAGCGCGTCCGTTTTCGCATAGATCAGCCACCTCTCATGAGCTCTTCTGCTGTAGCCTAAACTCTTACGAAAATGTGTTGGAAAAGTGGAGTGATTTCATTTCTTCAGAATTGCCTGTGGCTTACTAATATGGGGTGAGCAGGCTTTATTTTTTGTTTATAAATATATATATACACACACACACACACACCAGAGAGCCCCTGAGCGCAGTGGAATTTGCTCCTCGTGCGCATACTCTTCCCTCTCATCCTTCCTGGCCCCCAGCCACGCGCTGCCCTTCACCTTTAGCTGCTTTCGCTGCGTGGCCGGGGCCGGTTTTGTCCCTGCGACCTCTTTGCCTGCGCGTGGCTTTGCATGAGTCCGCCGCGGGGCTGCTGGTGACATCGGGCAGCGCCCTACGGCGATTAGGGTTAAATAATAATGATAATAATTAAATATTTTATTTATAAATAATAATTATTTAAAATTATTTTTATAAAAATATAATCAATAAAAGCGATATACAATAAAAGCCCCCCTGCGCGTATGCGGGGCCCGGCGGCGCGGGCGGTGTCCGCCCCGCTCCGCTCCGCCCCGGCGCC
>VWPW01012013.1:277187-343041 GCA_013389825.1 Crypturellus undulatus | reverse complement strand
TTTTTTTTTTTTTTTTGAGATGGCCTTTTTTTTTTTTTTAGACTGATACTGCACCCATATGAGAGAGCAGAACCTGGGGATCACAGATGGAAAAGGAATTGTAGATTAAAGAGAAGGAAAACTAGAAGATAAAGATATGTGACCTTTAGCAAGTAGTTCCATACTGAGGAAGCTGCTTTATGCTGATAACGTCACTTTTAATCAGTGAGGTCTAGAGGTTAGACCATAGGAAAATCTTAATGAGACAGTATCGGTGATTGTGTGTTAAAGACATGATCTGAACCTAGACTGGAAGTGATCAGAAAATTTAGGGTGGTTTTGATCACGTAAGAAAATATGGTTTTGTCTCCGTGCTTGCCAAAGAATGAGCAAAGTTGACAAAAGATAGCAGGCAGCAAGGCGAAAAGTAGGAGATTGTGGCAATTGGATGATGAACCAAAGGAAAACAAGAGAACTGTTGTTACTAAGCCAGGGATTAATTCTGGAACAAAGAAAGCAATATTTTGTCTTAATTTAGGTGCAGAAGAGCAGTGACTACATTTGAGAGTAGTAAATAATCTCTTACTTTGATTATCTGATTTTTTTTGGAATAAGCACCTGATGCATGCTGATCTCAAGGCTTTATTTTTAAATTATCATAAAAAAAGCTCTTGTGGAGTATAAACTTGTATCCTTTAATAACTTTGAAATATATTCAGAATTAATGCAGAAAGCAGTTTTTTGCACCATTAGTGTTCTGCCATTTGTTTAGGTGATGCTGCCACTTCTGACTCAATTGTGCCGTTGATTTCGATGGCATTAGAGGTTTCTGTTCGTGTTCCACCTCTAACATGTGAAAATGAAACATTCTGACACTTTCAATCCTTTTAGGGGTTTTATTCTTTACGTGAAAAAGTGGTAGCCAAAAATATCTTTCAACTCCTACTTTGCTCAAAAACATTCAGATTTGATGGTTGTTATTTTTTTCAGTGTTAGAGTTTTGTGAAGAACTACAGTAGCATAAATTATTAATTGAATGGTTTTATATATAAGAGAAACAACCTTGTTACAGATACAGGCTTTGGAAACTACTTTGCATCAAATAGAGGGGAGAGAGGATGTGGATTTTGTGACAACAAAGCGCTCTGCAAATTCGCGCTATTTTCGTCAGAAACAGAAGCGAAAACTGTGCCTCTCCTGTCCGTTTGTGCATGGGGAAAGCCCAGGGACTCCCAGATGACGGGAGTCCCTGTCATCGCTGCCGCGAGCGCTCCCCGGCCCAGGGGTGCCGCAAGCCGCGTGGCCTCCTGCTTCCTGCGGGAAGAGGGAAAAATCTGGCTGCGCGTCGTGCGCGCAGGGACCGTGTGCGCAGGGACCGTGCGGTTGCGGGGCCGCCTCGGCGCTGCGGCAGCAGCAGCAGCGGGAGGAGGAGAGGATGCTGCGGGAGCGGAGAGGATGCCGAGGGAGCGCAGCGGCCGCCGGAGCCGTGTGGGCAGGAGCACGTTTCGGCAGCGATGGCGCTAGAAAGCGCGTAGCCGTTCTCTTGGTTACGTGAGGGCACCAGGCACCGCTGCTGCTGCTCTGATTTTATCATTACAGGTAGTTGTGCTTAGCTCTGTGAAGCCGCTTTTTTATCTTCTTGACGTTTACGAAGCGAAAAAAAAAAAAAACCCACACATGAGCTGTTTGATGGGCTCTATTAATATCTCCGAGCTTGGCAAAAACATCACTACGAATTCACTATGGGAAGAGCTTGTTGTTAAAGCTAGATAGTAGAGAACAAATCTAATTTTTTTACATGTTTAAGCTTTAAGCAAGCATCAGGTTTCATCAATGGCAGCTTCTTTAGCATTATTTTTTCTGAAGGGAGGTGTTGAAGAATCTGTGACTTGTCTGTGGTAAATAAGAGGGCAGTGATTTCCTATTCAGTTGCATTACGAGGTACTGTAAATGCTAGAAAGGTATGGACATAACCAGACTACTTTGTATCAGGAGTACAAGAGATGTCCTCTGCTGTTCAACTGTTCTCCTCTCATGCATCCCCTGTTCTCAACCCCCTTTAAATATGCCCTGCTCTTCAGGCAGGGCAGCTCTTACTGTCTCCACGTGGACATATGGGTATGTAAAATAAAATGTTTAAATCCAGCAACAAGGCCTCCTACCTTTTAGGTAGTAGCTTTCTGCATATGGATTTTCTTTCTTTCTTTGTGCATTATGGAGCAGATTTCCTTTCGGGATATTTAGGTAAATTCTGCCTTTTTCCCTGAAGCTTTGCTGGGGATGGGCTGCAGGTTTATCTTCTGAGAGTGCTGAAAGCAGAGGGCAAATCTGAGGCTGCTTGTGCCTCCATCACACAGCAGAAGATGAAGAGGCAGCCAATACCCTTCCCAGCCAGGTGTGCTATAGGGCCACAAATGCTGAAGCGTATGGAGTCTCAGAGACAGGGAGACAGGGTGTTAATGCTGCCTAGGGTTAAGGTGGGATCTCCAGGGTCCTTTTGAGCTTTCCCAGGTTGCACAGATCTTGGGAGTGTTCTAGGGCTTGCAGACAGTACGGTGCGTGCTTGTCCAAGCTGTGCACATTTAAAAAAAAACATTTGTTTTATTTTGAAGAGCCTTGAATAACTTTGTGTTCATTGTGGTTTCATTATTAGCTCTAGATTTTTGAGCATAAAAGATTTTACTTCTTTAATATACTTTTTTTTTTCACTTAAGAAAGAAGATAGGCAAATCCATCCTTTCTTCCTTTGTCATCTTACCACTCAATGGAAGCCGGAGGCACGGAATACCCTGAGCCAAGCACAGCGCTTGGGAAGCTGCCGACGGTCGGGGTGTGCGGGCGCCTCGCAGCCCGCGCGGGCGGGCGGCTGGTGCCGTTCGCGATGCCGCCGGGGTCCGTGGAGCTTCACAGCGAGGACATCTGGGCAGCTGCTCTGCTGGCGGAGGTGTCTAATCACCCCCCGTTTTTATCAGGTTATTTAAAAAGGGGTTAAGGTTTACCTGGGATTTACCTGGGAAAGTACTTTGGTATTTCAGTCCCATCAGCTGTGTCTGAGAAGTTGATGTTCTCTCTTACTTGATGGAACAAGGAAAAGGGTACACAAGCTGTAGCAAAAAGGGCTCTGATAAGGTACAGGATGACTCCACTGAAGGCAGTTGTTTTATTTTTCAGTCTTAATTAAAATCAAGGCTTTTTATGAATGTTAACCTGACTATGTGGAATTCCTGAATCCTGAGAGTGATTTTGATAATCCTGTTCCTTTTGAAAGAGTAATTACTTTGACTTAATTTCTTTTAGAGAGAACAGTTGTCATCGCTCTCTGCATCTGCAGAATTCCTTAGCAGTTTCCAATGAAAACAAAGTGAACTTCTTTATCATTGATTTGGACTAAATGCATGTTTTATTACAGTAAATGAAATCCAAAGCATTATAAGAAATGTACAAAACCCAGTGATTTCCTAAGGGTTTTTGAGGCATTTGGTTGAAAGCAGTAAAATGTAATCACGTGATTTAGCAAAAAGTGACCTTGCCATCATATAAATAATTCTTCGTTGACTCCACCCAGGAAAAGTTATTTTATGCTTTTATTATTTTGTGATCATTATCTCAAGCCTTTAAGTTATGCAGAAGATGAAAAATGTTCTCCTACTTGATAGTAAAATGGAGTCACTGTTATGTTCATAATTTATCATTAGAGCTCGTTTAGAATGAGTCGCATTCATTCCACCTAATTTTGGACTTTCAAATGGAGTGCGTGATTTAGAAGCCTACATGCTCTACACGCCTATTGGGGCTGTAATCTCTTTGCTGTTTTATCAGATAGCGCTTCTAGGAAGGCTGCAATGTTCTTTTAAAATGTTGCTTTTTTTCCCACTGACTATAAAAGGAGATTGTTTTATGCTTGTAACACAGGCATTTGTGCAAAAGCTTATGGATCGATGCAATGCATCCCAGTTTTCATGTTTCATCATATAACATCCCTTGTTTTATATGATTACTTTGTGACACACACTATTTAGGAAGTGCATTTGGTCTTTTGTCAGTGGATTAATTCATATGGTTAATTTTTCATTTTCATTGAATTCATGTTCCTTTAACCCCCCCTCATTTTTCACACCTTTTTTTCTGTCTTACAAATGCTTTTAAAACAAAAGCTTTGCATCTGCGTTGCCTTAGATTCTTGGTTAGTTGTTCCACTGAGAAGTGGAGTAAAATGGGCAGAAGGTTTGTAGGTGAATTCTTTAAACCTCTATGGAATCAAATAAAAAGTGAAAACTGTGGTGTGTACCTTAAGGCTTCTGAGTCAGTTAATTAAAACGATGCGTAGTAGCTATGAGCACTGAAGGACAGACAAACTGTTATTTTTGGAGTTAGCTGCTGAGTCAAGTCGTGAAATTGAGAGTCAGGATTCACTGAATTTGGAGGGATGACCATATCACATTGGGAACTTTGATATTTTGGTGTGCTGAGGCTGAAGGAAGACACTGAAGGCCTTAGGTGTTAAAAGGTTGAAGAACCTCCTCCCCACTCTCTCGCCAAGTAAAATGGTAGCAGAGCTGGTGGGTTTCATTTGCAGTGTGGCATGAATCTGAACCCATTTGAGTGCCGTAGACCGCTATGTATTATCCTGGATTTCATGTGAATAGTTGATGCTGCACTGGGAATGGTTTAGGGGAGGTCTGTATGAACAGAATAAGTCAACTGATTCATTGAGATTGTGGGTATAGGAATTGGACTTTGCCATGTGTTTCTGGTGTTATGGAAAACCATCTATACGTGTTGTTGGTTTGGGGCATTGAGGTCATCACCTTGCCCATTTCTTTCATATGCAGGTATGGTCTTGGTCCATACCACCCTTCCCTTTCCCACAGAGGCTTCCTGCAGTGTGCTGAGTGCGTGCTAGCTGCGTCATCACCAGCCACATCCTCCCGCGACAGCAGCAAACAGCCGCGTGGTGTCTGAAGACTCTGGGGGTCAGCCCGTTGTAAAGCCGTGCTCCAGAAATGTGCGCAAGGCCAAGTAACAGAGGGCCTTAATTCTTAAGCCTGTGATAGCTGTTCCCAGACAGTACAAATTTGGTTTTAATTTTTTTTTTTTTTCCCCCAAAATGAGACATTTATATCTGCATAAGCTAGTAGCTCTTTCCTAGTAGTGGTTCATACTGAATCCCGTGCAAAACCAGCATCCCTGCTTACTCCCAAACGACATTCTGTGGAGCCAGCTGAGATAATCCTTCTTTATGTGGAGCTGCTCATTACGGTGGAGCGTGAGCTGCCTCATTCACCATGGCAGGAAGGGGATGCTCTGGCTGCGGAGCCTGTCACAAAGAGAGCAGCCTCCGTATGCCCCGATGCTTATCCTAAAACGTGGCTCTGCCTTAAGGCTAGTGAAAAGAGACTGTTTGGTCAGGTGGCATATGTGGCTGCTTGATTTAGTGAGCCGAGATTTAGTGAGATGGTTTCTTGGCAGGCGCATCCTTGCTGACATACCAGTCTAATGATCTAGTAGATTTTTCAGTATCTAGAAAGTCTGACCTTCGTTGCATGACCTCTCCAAACAGTGCAGTTCTCTCATGCAGTATTTCGCGGCAAGAAACACAATTAAGGTTTGAAATAAACAGCAAAAAGCAAATGTTTGGTGAAATATTTCAAAACTCGAAACTTTTTGCGTAGTCATGTTTGCTCTATCTCAATAAGTAAAGGGTTACTAGGTAACAAGTGTGTAAATTATTGTATGTTTTTCCCTCTGAGATTTCTAACTGTAAGATATAATATTTGAGTGACATCCCCCAAAATTAAATCATGACCACGGCATGGATAGCTTTGGACTAGACATGGTAGTCCTTCAGTACTGCTATGCTGTGAATGAGTGAAACTGTATTTCTTGCACTTTTATCTTTCAAAATGAATAGTGTAACTTTTTTTTTTTCTCTCTTTTATCTTCTCCCTTGTCGCTGTGGTAAACTGAGGGTTTTGTGGTTTTGTTTAGCTCTGGATTTTGGCTTATAGGACAAAAGAGTGACTTAAGCAATGATGAGGTAAGCCTAAGACTTAAATATACTCACTTAAAATAAATAAGACCTAATGCTCTTCATATAGTTTAAAAGAACCCCTCTTACTTCAAAAGGAGCGAGCTTTATGGATATGGTAGAGTGACTCTCCATGTCAGATCTTCACTTGATATAACCTACACCTTTCTCCCAGCTGCTGAGCGTGCACAAATCAAACCCAAATCCATGGGAACTGTGTGTCTGTATCCCCATAAGAAGCGGGAGGCTTATAAATCCTAAGCCTTGAGCCCGTTCGTGTGAACACCCTTAAAAGAAGGCTTAGTGTGACTTCAGTACTGTAATAGCTTGCAGTTAAGGAATGAGAAATGAAAAATTTACTCCTTTGTGAATAAAAATTCTTCTTTCTTTCTGTTTGTCATAAATTCAATGCGTAGGAGGGTGGAGAGAGGAGGAAAATGCTGTGGATTGGAAAGGATGCCTGACTTTTCTCCCGGCTCTGCCATGTATTTGTCATCTTTTTTTAATATTCTGCCTTGGTAGCAGAGATGTTTAAGCAGAGAAGTTATTGATTCCCTCCCCTTTTTTTTCACTGCTGGTAAGCAGAGCCACATCTGTATCTGCAAGGTTTCTATGTATTACATTAGGAGTGCCATGGAAAAATCTATAAATAAACAGAAACAGAGGAGCATCTGTTCCTTGATACACAATGTACGTGAAGGAGCCGAGAAAAATAAATTTTGCATTACAGCAGTAACTAATGCACAATGGAAATGTACCTGGCAATGTAAGATCCCTGAATAGAGGAGTTTAAGAGCCAACAAGCTCATTTGACTTGAAAATTGAAGAATTGTCTGAAATAGATGTTGCCATAGTGACAGAGAGGATTAGCAGTCTGCGCCCGACTCCATTGGTCTGCTCCCAGCACAAGTTGCTTGTTTGAGCAGCATTAATATGTCGTCTCATGCTGCTTTATATGCTGAGACCATCTGGCATTAGTGGTATTTAAAGGTGCAGTTCTGCTGCAGAAGCGCTGGGCACTGTGATGTATGTTTGTAAGACAAGGTATAAGAGGTCTTTGGAAAGCAGGCTCGTGCACTGAAATTGTTCTAAAAAGTCACAGCACGTACAGAAACAAAGTGAGGGTTTGGGGTCAGAATTTTTTTTTTTTTTATACATATACAGTCAGTGCACACTTAGAATATTTACTGCATAGACTTTGTTTTTATGACATTTCCTTAGGTCTGTATGTGGGTGCAGCCATGTTATTTATTTTGAAAAGAGGAACTTGTCCCCATACGGCGCGAAGCAGCTTGGAGGCTGCAGATCAAACACCTTACGCATGAGCAAGATGATATTTCCCATATTATTGTGTATGAAAGAAAAGTATGTCATAGAATTAAATACATAAAGTCTAACTGGACAGTGGAAGTCCTCTAAGCTATTTCTCTAAGTCCATGTTTTCAAGGAGGGATCAATTTCAATTTTATTTTAATTTGTACTATTCAGAACATTTTTTAATATGACCAAGTATTTGATAAGAAAGACATTTTTGTAGAGAATAAGATAAATCCTACCTTCTATTTATAGCTGTGAGTCTTCAGCGCCTTCTCTTAATACCACTGGGCTCCACTGTGGGAGTTGTCTTCCAAAGGAGCTCATGTGGCAGTGTTGACATTCATCAGATGTCTGTAAATTTTCATTATTTTTTCCCTGGTATTTTTTACTGTGGCGCTTAACTGTTCTCAGGGGTATTTTTCCCAGACAGACTAGAGTGATTTAAGAGTGACCGGCTTCTAACTGAAAAACATTGCTGCCAGAGCCTGTGAATTTGAGTGTGGAGATCTGTCTGGGCCAAGAACCATCTGAAAGTGTCTTGGGAGAAGCTTTGGCTCGAGGCTTTGTTCTCCTGTACTGTTGTTCACACCAACCTGAATTTGAAGTTAAGGCTCGATAATGAACACTGTCAAAGCAATCAGAGAGTAAGGACAGAAGCATTGTTTTGCATTCTGAACTTGCAGTCTTTTCCAGGTATGCTATGTTTATTAGCAAGTATTGATATGATTTTCATTAGATTAGTAGTTAATTAGCAGTGGTCGAGTGTATAATAAAATAATGAAATGGCTTGGGATCCACTTTACAAATCTTTAGGTTTTAAGCTTTTATTCTGAAGCTTTAACTTTGAGGCCAAAATAAATTCCTGTTATAAATTGCACTTCAAATGTGAGACCCAAGCAAATACATAACTGTAGATATTTTAACTCCTTTAAATAGTTTTAAAGTTATTATCTTTGATGCATAATGTTTTTACAGCCTAGTTCTGTTTTAAGTCTGTCAAAGTGAATATAGGACACATGAAGATTGCCAAATACCTTCTCTCCCAAGCCCCAGTTCTTGGCTTTTCTTGGAGTGAGTCAATCAGTTCCCTCTGAGACAAGGCTTGGGTTGGGGATTTGGGGAGCAAGTCACTCCAAGCTGGTAGGTACAGGACTTTTTTTATTCCTCTGCAGCCTTCTAGTATTGGCTGGTTGGGTCTCACAGCATCACATACATCTAGATACCCTCACAGGGCACCCAGGGCATACCACATGTCGTCTCAGTGTGGTGTTGGTAAATTAGGCTCATAGGCTGTGGCATAGCCCTCATACAGCTGCAAACACTTTGACTTAAAAAAAAAAAAAAAAAAAAAAAAAAAGAGGAGGAGGAATACAGGAGAAAAAAAATACTATTTAGCCATCAGGTAGGGCCCAAAGTAGCTTCAGCTACATAAGCTTAGGCATTTGGATGATCAGAAGCAACTAGGCCTAAGCAACACGTAAGTGAACTGCCTCTGCCACTTGATTTGAGGGCTCTTCAGGGTGCTTTTAGCAATGCAGGCATGGCCATAATTGTTCACTTCTAGTTTTACAACCAAGAGATATAGCTTGTTTTTGAATGCGATTTGCACTTAAAGTAAGCTTAAAAAACCTATTTGGCCAGATGGAGAAAAGAAGACTGAAGGGGGAAAAATCTCATCAATATGTATAGATATCTGAAGGAAAGTGTAGAGAGAATCGGACCAGACTATTTTCAGGGGTGTCTGGTGATATGGTGAGAGGCAGTGTCCACAAACTGAAACACAGGAAGGTTCATCTGAACATGAGGAAAAACTTTCTCACTGTGAGGGTGACCGAGCACTGGGCCAGGTTGCCCAAAGAGGTTGTGGAGTCTCATTCCCTGGCAGTACTCAGAAGCTGTCTGATGGCAGTCCTGAGCAATGTGCGCTAGATGACACTGCTTGAACGGGGGTCTGGACTAGTTATCTCCAGAGGTTTCTTCCAGCCTCAGCCATTCTGCGATTCTGTGAAAATTAAGGAGATGGAAATTGGCTGTTGAGATAACCAACCATAAATGCCTAATAACAAGTTCTCACCATAGATTTGATAAATCTATTTTAACAATGTATTTGCTATATGTAGTGGATTGCTCTAGTAAACATTATTCCATGTTATTGGCATAATTTTTGAAACCTGTACTTAAAACCATAGCTGAACGACTAGTAGGTGAAATGTCTTCTTTACAAAGAATCAATAAAAGGCTCCAGAAATCCTCTGTTTAAATATAAACAGAGCTGTTACTAGATTTATGCTTCTTAATCTTCGTACTGGCTGAGCTGCACCTTTGGATAGTGTTCATGGAATAATCTCAGTGAAATCTGTATATATTAACCTCACAGTGATCTCCCTGTGGAGTCCTCAGGTCTAAAACTTGACCAAGATTTAGTGTCCATCTGCGACTGACTTCCGTAACCTCGAGTAAGTTAGTCAGTATGTCTATACCCTAAGAAATGGGAGCAATAGTACAGCCTGATTCCCAGGAATTTTTGAGAGGGAAACCATTAAGGTCTATGAGTTACCCAACCAGCACAGACATTGGAACCATTGATTAGTGCAAGAGTCCTCTGATGTCCTCTCCGAGGCCTAGTGGTGGGGTCTTCTCTTCTGATTCATCCACTCTATCAGTATCATCTAGCACAGTGCACAGCACCTCTGTAAATCTCTTATTTGCTTTACAGCAAAATTTGCTTTCAGTTCCTTTGAATATATCACAAATCTAACATTTTATGAACATGAAATAGATTATTGTGAGGCAAAACCTTGAGTTTCATTCTAGTGTTATTGCTGTAGTAAGAAATAGAGATTTAATTTTTAAGAGCATAGATGATTATCCAGATCTGGGCAACTTACAATTAGTTTATTGCTGGTTCCTGTCAGCTGGGAGCACTTTCCAGACTATTTATATTAAAATTAATTGCAGGGACACTGAGTTTGAGATACTTCAACCTACTGGTGATAGAGCAAATGGAGGTTGAAATCTTTATTAGCTGCCAGTTCTACTTTAAACTTTGCATCCTGGAAGCCCATGAACATTACTACTTTTTTATTTTTATTTTTTTTTAATATGAGCTCATTTAAAATACATTTTTCTCTTTCCTTTCTTACTTATCTTTTTATTTTTCCTATCTTTCTTAATTTTTTTATTATTGCAGTTCTTTTAAGAGAGTCTCTCAATATAGCAAGCTGAGACAGAGGAGAATAAAGAAAATGTGGTGCAAGAAAATTGATGCAGATTCTATAGGCTTTTGGTTTTCACTAGTCTGAAGGGTGCCTTATAGGATGTATCAAGATTTAGAATATCCAGCAGAAAGCTGGATTAAAATTTAGTGAAAATTTACAAGAAGCAAAGGAAACACTGCATTAACAAACAATCTGTTTCTAACGTTGTGGTTTAGAGCAGAACTTGCCCTTCCTATAAGACAATCTCTAGCAGAATCTCAGAAAAATCAAAGCAGTTGCAACTGTAAAAGGAAATGTATATTTAAAATGCCAGGGAGCAACCACGTGCAGGGATCCTCCTTCGTCAGTTATAGCACTGTCATTAAACGTTCTTTTCAAAGCTCTGAACGGAGATGGAAACCACATTTATAAATAGATACCTAAAGGGAATAGATGACAGTGATGACATCAGTTGTTCAGCAGATGATGAGATGGCTGGTGCCGTCTGTGGTGTCCCGAGGTCCATCACAGCCATTGGCATCTGAACAGAAACCTTGCCGAGTAGGAGCAAGGGAGCGCGAGGGGCACCAGGATGGCAGTCGCACTGAATTTATAGGCTTGGAAGCGAGAACACAAAAAAGTTATAGATTTGACTGTTACAGTTTTTACAGAAAAACATGCTGATTATTTGCTTATTGAGATTTTCATGGCTCAGCTGGAATGTGGATCAAATTGTCTGCTTTGGTTTCTGTAGGTGAGATGTAGGTTGGCTCTGCTTCAGTCATTCCTCTTTGGCTGCCCTTGTGTTGCTCTCTGTCCTTACAAAGCATTGAAATGGATACAGCACAAATTCTCTTTGTGTTTACTTGGCCAACTGGTTAACACATGCTTAATTTTTGGAAGAGCTTGTCAGAAGTGCACTAAGTGCATTTTAAGAAAGGTATGCCAAGACTTATTTCTTCTAGTCTTGCCACGAGCTATTTTATGATGATGAACGTATCTTCCCCTAATGCAGTCAAAATTAAATATGAAAATCTATATGAATTTCAGTTCTGCACACCATAAAGTCCCCTGAAGCTTTGTTGGAGGCAACAGGCCATCCAGAATTTAACATACTGGCTGTATTGTTAAATACTATGAAAGTGAGGCTAGAGGGTGGTTACACATGTGCCTTCTCACACGTATAACATTAATAACATGAAATAACTTACAATCAGCCAAAATCAAACATGAATGTATGTGGTACATACATTCAAGTGGTACACTTCACATCGAAAAATTTCCAGAAGGTCCTTGTGAAATTAAAAAAAAATCTGAAAGCTATTGGCTGTGCAGTGAGCCTGTTTCTTGGGCTTTCTCCATGCAAAATAATTCAAAGTTGTCCACAGAACTTCCCAGGGGAGGTACTCTTTAAGGATGGAAAATAAGCACAAAGCTTGTTTAGGTGACTAAAGATTTGCCAGACCAATCTCTCTCTCTCTCTCTCTCTCTTTTATGTTTTTTTTTTTTTTAAGTTGGTAGTAGAAATACTTTTTCTGCATGGTCATACTGAAGTTATGTTTTTAAAAAGGCATGATATGAAACTATGAAAAGAAGCATAGTAAGTGTTTTTGTTAGTGTTATTAAATTATTACCCTTTATTGCTGTATCAGTGAGGTGTTACAGAGACCTTGAAATTTTGTGGTCAGGGAAGGCAAAGAAACAGCCAAAGATTTTGAGATTTTTAAAATTCTTTTGTTCTGAAGGGGAATTAACTCCAGATCACATGATTATTATTTTTTGGGATAAAAAAGAGACAGGTACAACTTAGCATAACATAATGCTTGAGATTGCACTGCGAGTTATATAATATTGTTAACAGTTTTCAATATTTGACAATAGATGAATACTATATGAAGCCCATGTCCTTTTCTTGCCTCCAAAATAGTAATGTAACTAATACGTGATGTTCTGCCTTTCCTGCTGTTGTTGGCAAAGTGGCATGTGACTGTACCAAATTATACCCAAACTGTTGCAGTTTCTTTTCTATTACTGTGATTTGAGGCAGGCTTTCCTAAGACCAGCTTACCTGTCGAGCTTGCAGGATTAAGGAGTTAAATGCTTAGGGTAGCATTTTGAACATGGATTTTGCGTAATCCTGGAGCAATTTTACTTTTCAAAAACTTCAGAGCGAAGCTGAATGTTCCCCAATGCTAAGTATAGTAGAACCACCTTAGAATTTCCGATTTCCTTTGGTTGCGATAATAACTGGGTTTTTCTCTCGTGTTATGGCTGGTGCTGCTGATTGTGGCTTTTCTGTCTGGTGCCCTTGGATGCCTGTGGCACTGCTCTTCCCTTCCTAGCAGTGACAGCTCTGCCCTCCGCCGCAGGATTCCCGAGGCAGGACGGGGATCACAAATCAGCGCGCAGCTTCCACTGGGGTAACGCGTCTGCCATTTGAGTCACAAGCTGAATTTGGCTTGAAGATTTTGTTTCATATCTTTAGGTTTGTGGAAAACTGTGGAAAATAGAATGATTATGGATAGCCTGGGTATAAGAGGTTTTTTTTTTTTTGACATGATATTTTTCTTAGGTGGGTTATGAAAAATGTATATAGAGAGCCTCTTTTTCACATGACACTATATTTTGTACTTCATGTTCATGTTAAATTTTTAGATTATTTCTTCTAAAAGAAAACTAAAACTTTCAGATCTCTATGCTAAAGGGAGTATAATATGAATATTATTCATATTCATAAACATTACTTATGAATTGCAAGTTAGGGAGAATAAGGAAATTAGTACAGGAATATCACGAGAATTGTCTAGGGCCTGTAGATGCACTGGAGATAGTGGTGTGAGCAGCTTCTCTTTTCAGATGAGCTACATAAGACAAAAACCCCAGACTTTTAGAAAATGGTTTATCAAGGAATTGCATTGGTAGATGGCAGAATGAAAGATTCCGCTAGTCAATGGATTTTTAAATGTTTGGATTGAATTTAAAACTCTTTAGGATATGCTAAGCCTAACTTGTGTGCAAGGCGCTTTGCAGTTCAGTAATTCCAGAGGGGGGGAAAAATGTAAATAACTTTAAAAGGAAACGGCCTTAGAGAATTGGAACAAAAGTATCAAAAGTAACTTGTAAAACTTTCTCATATATTGAAGGGGTAAAGGCTGATAGGTTAGAGGTACATGATGCATCTTGAATAGCATTTTATTCATTGCTCTGCAGCTAGAGAAAAGAAATAAAATAATCAACCTAATCCTAAAGTCTGTGAAAACTCCTTAGGTTGAAAGGGAGCAAAGAAAATTCTCCCGAGAGAGTTAGCGTGTTGCTATGTGAACAATTATAGCGCAATAGCACAGAGTGTTTACTAAGTACCCACTATTCTGAGAGAGGTTTTATTTAGGGTATATCAAAAGAGAAGGGAAAGTGCTCTGATGCCAGTTAACAAAACTGGCCCATGTTGTGCACTGGCTTCAGTAACATTTCCTCTGAAGGAACCATGGCAGGTCTGTTTACCCGGATCAGATCAGTCTTTCAGAGTTGTGGAAGAGCCTCAAGGGCATTGGAGAGCAATCTCATTGCTGCTGAATGTTGGTATGGGGCCACAACACGTATGTGATCTTCCCCGCTGTCCTACCTCCAAGTGCAGGCTTTCCTAGTGCAATGTAGCTGCTGGAAGTGAAATCTGGAATGAGGGCCAGGGTAAGAACCTCATTCTTGAAGGAATCGTCACAGAATGTTTAATGAGAACTGGGGCACATTATAAGGTTTCCTAATCATCTGGAGGCTGGCACCCTCCTGAGGAGAAGAGCAAGTGCAAAGTGCCGTCAGCAGCGTTAGAAGGCGTTTATTCAGAGGGTGTTCTAAAGCACTGAGGCTTTCAGGGCTGTTCATGGCATTGGCCAAATTGCTGTTGTGAGGTTTTCTTCATTTTTGTATGAAATATTATGCTTAGCTGATATCACAAAGATGTTGTGGAATGTTAGTAGCTGTCTTAAATGTTTTTCTCCACACTTTTATCATAATTAAAATAAACACAATTTGTGGTAATAGTCAGATACAGTTAAAATGATTAGGGTTTGCTACATATTTTCCTTCTTCAAGAAAGATTTTGGAAATTAATGGAGATCTTATCTATATTTTAAAGATTTTACACTACTGCTTTTGCCGCTTTATTATGTTTTTGTGTGTCCCTGTGTGTGTGTTGATTACAGTACTGGGAGGAAAGTCCTGACCTTTTGATTTTTCCCATGTAAGTGCTGAGCTGCATTTAACGAATCAACTCAGAATGTTTTCATAATGTCATGACTGTAATTTCAAACCTATGTCTCCATGGGGTTTCCTCAGGAACCAGGAATCCTAAGCAGTACCTCTAGATATACTCTGGAATTACATTTCACTGATAAGTGAACAATGGACTAAGTAATCATTGGTAAACAGCGAATTAAGAAGTGTTTATAGTTAATTGTTAAACATAATCATTTTTGGCATGATTACAAGAGAGAGAACTGGGGGAAAACTCTTCATAATTCTAAGAGGAATAAAAAATAGAGTATGTATGATTTCTTGATGAATTTGACTTTTGAAAATCACCTGAAATTGAAATTTAGGCCTGACAGTAAACAAATGAAACTTTATGTATTTAGGAGACAACTGCTGCAGTCGTGGGTCCAACATGCAGTCCAACAGAGCATTGCATAGATGCTGATTATAGTGCCCAGTTGGTGTACTTTTCAAGATGGATAAACAGAAGCAAAAGGGTAAAGATTCGGATTAAGCAATGGTGAGATCACACATGGAAACTATCAATTTTTGAATACCTGATTGGAGAGAAAGTAACCAACTGTGTAAATAGAGGATGGCTTATGAGAAAAAGGTGAAAGTGTGAACTAGGATAAATTTGCATGTAGGAAAATGATAAAAATAACATTGAGTAATATTCAAAGGATTTGATTTCCTCATAAGAAAGTATTTATTCAAAAATATTCTTGCTCGAAAACAGGAATTTGCCTTCAGAAACTACATATGGGTGAATTCTCTGTAGAGACACGTACTCATTCCTCCTTCACTCCTAGGCCAGTAGCTGTTGTAATACACTAGGCATAGTGATAACAAGTCAAAAATTCCCTTCCTGGGAATTTTGCTATAAGACATACCTGGTAAATTCCCCTCTTCAGTCTGCTGTTTGTCTGTGTTCACTATTTCAGAAACCAAGATACAGTGCGATTCCCTTGGAAGGCAGTTGATGTGCACCGTGTAATGGCAGACAAAATAGACCCCAAATCCCATACGCGCCCCTGTGTGCCTGCAGGGAATCCCAGGATCCTTAGTTGGCTGCTTCTGGGATGACAGTGCCGCAACTGGCATTGAACAGGCTCTCCTAAGAAGAAACGGCTTTTGTNAGCATTGCATAGATGCTGATTATAGTGCTCTCCTAAGAAGAAACGGCTTTTGGCTTGGTCTGTAGTGGAGTATTCTGCTTACAGAATAATTGTGTAGATCGCTATGATCTTTGTTTCGTTGTCACCTCAGGGTTTGGGTAAAATAAATAGTATTAGGAACTTGTGCCAGCAAAACTGGAGTGGTTCAGCATTCAGTATCCCCAAGCATTAGATACTGATGCTAAACTGAAAACCAAATTTCATATATTTTTACGGAAGAAAAACATATTTAATAATAATAAAAAAAAATGCTCTGAAGGGAACCAGACTTATCTTTTTAAGGTTCTGAAACTTGTAAATTTGCAGAAGATACAGGCTTTGTTTTTGGAGTGAATTATTTATGGCAGACACCTGTGTTATGTGCTTGCTCTTTAGAACAATAGTATGCTAATTCTGTGGTTCACTGCCACCAAAATAAGCTGTGTCCATAAGCGTCTGTTACTCCTTTAGAACCAATATCAAGGGGGAGAGAAGTGTTTCTCTTCCCACACTTTATTCACACACTTCTTAACATATGCATTTATGCATTTCATGTGTTTGCATTTGATGTTTATGCATTTGGTGAGTATTTACAGCTTTCCATCATCAGATTATCACTTCTATTAAATATTGGATACTGAAGTTTTTTTAAAAAAATCACTGTTCTGGACCAGTATTGTTCAGTATCACCTAAAGTGAACTGATTTGATACTGTTTGGACAAATCTCAAGTGTGCTAAGACATTTCCATGTTCTGAAGAATGTTAAAAGTGCTAAAGAATTAATGATCCTGGCCTTTCAAAAAGCCAGAACTGCTTTTTGAGTTTGCAGGCTCAGACAATAAGCCTAAGAGCCTCTGATTTCAGTATGAAGAAAAATATGCCTTTGAACTCTCATGATGAATTTGAATATCATCACTTATCCCCTTACTGATGAGTCTAACAGGCAGATACAGTTTAAAAACTCGGTCACTGCAGTGTGTGCCTTTTCCTTTGACAGGTGCGTGGATACTGACACTGGGACGTTTAAAGACTCTTAAGTGCTTCACTCCTAAGAAGTGAAAGGAATTGCTTATGGTGGTCAAAGTCACTAAAAAAAATTCTAGAAGGATCATGAGATGGGAGAACCATCTACTGAGGGTGTCAGGAGGGCTCAAAGGTTAAATGAATGAACAAACACAAGGATACTTTTGATCAGACTCTTCTGATAGCAGAAGGGATATATACAGTATTAAAATAGACCTTGGCATTTTCTTTGGCTTCTTAATTTAGAAAAAAATGCTTGTCTTTTGCTTGCTACTTGTGTGCTGAGATTTGGATAATTTGTGAGATTTAAATGAAACTTCACATGAAGTATGCACAGTCTTCTCTCCTTTTATCTGATTTACCTAGAAAGATGTTTTACTCACTTGGTGTAACATTACCTTCCCACCGTCTACATAGCCCTGTGCGGGTGTAATCACAATTCAGAAATCTGCAAATAAACCCCAAAGATAGCACATTTCCTTCCTTCCTTTAAACAGAAACACATTAGCTACAAAGTCCAATGAAAGTAAACATCAGCTGAATATCCCATGTCCTCCTGCTCTCTCTCGTGCACATCGATGTGCTATCAAAATGACATCTGTTAGCGTATTTCTGTAGTGAAAACCCATGAAGAAATAATTGCATAGCACAGCTGCCTAAACTTTCAGAACAATATTATAATACTGCCTTTAAATTTTAGTTAGTGGAAACATCATATATGGAAACACATTCTGTGTAGTTGCTATGTATTTGTTCTCCTGACAGTGCTTAATTTCATGCTGGTTGCAGAATGAACCAAGTTTTGTGCTGGATATGCTTGCTTTTCTTACGCAAACTTCTGTTTCTTCACTTCTGTTTCATTATGTGTCCCAGTGAACTGTTCCAAAACTGTCTTCCTATTCAGTTGGCTGTTCCAGCCAACTGTTGCCCCATCCTGCTTGTTTGGAAGGTTTCTTTGCCTCCCCTTTCAAAGGCTTAGAGCATCATTTTGGATTGGTATTTGATTCTGTTGGAAAGTAACAGCCAAAATATTAGTAACGATTAAAATTTTACTTAATTTCACAGTGTCCTCCAGGACACTAACTGCTTTTATTGTCCACTGAGTACATTTTCAGACGAAGGCCCCTGTACTTGCTCCTGCGGTAGCAAGGAATTTCCTCATAAGAATCACAAGTCACATGATTTGATGTCCTCTTTCAGATCTCGCAAAAATATTTATTTTTATCATGGCAATTAGAAAAGATAAGAAAAGGGGTCCACGAGACCTATGCCAAGATCATCATGTGTTCTGTGCTTGCCATATGCTGAGATAACAAATCCTCCTGGAGCGGGTACAGTCTTTTTGCCTGTCCTCTTATGGAGGCTATTAAGGATTTGCGAAAATAGTATTAATACTTGTATAAAGTATCACACTATTAAATTGGCATCCTAATTAAGATTCCCTGCCCAGCTTTCTCAGCTTGGGCTATCCTGTATAATCATGCCCGTGACACGTAGATAAGGAGGTGCTATTGGCTTAGACAGATGTTTTTGAAAGTGCCTTAGCGATCAATAAAATAAATTATTATTTTTCCATATTTGTATAGACCGCTCGTCCACAAGCAATCTAAAATGGCAGCTTTTTCTTTGGAGGGAAAAAACATCTGGTCGGTCTGTTAAATTTTTGTCTGGAAAGAGCAGTGAACCAAAGCATGAACTGCTTGTCACAGGCATGAATAATACATAGCTTGGAAAGTGTGGTGGATTCCAGTTCCTGCGTTATAGTTTTTCTTGCAATATACAGCTTTAGTTTGGTTATGCGGTCTTGATAGCAGAACATAGCAGACTTGATGAAAGTCTGAGGACAGCTTCTAATCAAGAAACTCTTATGGTGCATGAAATTCTTGCTTGTTTTGCTTTTCTCTGCTTCTGTTAACACTGGGAGTTGATTATTTGGATCCAGTGGGGCCTTCTGAATAGTGTGAAACCTGAAAGTAGTGCGGTTCATAATGTAGTATTGTGAGGAAGGCTTGGCTTTGAGTAACTTGCTTTCACGAGATGACACTAGTAGACTAATGCAGCCAGTGCGGGGAAATGAAGGTTACTCAGCACACATTTATTCCTAGTGTAGCCCTGTTGCTAAGAGGAACTTTGACTGTTTTATGTTTAAAAAAAAGTAATTCTCCATCACTGAGGGTTTGAAATCGTTGTCTTAGCATAGCAATAATATAATATTATACATGCATTTTTACTTCTCCTTTTTAAGCAAAAGAAGCAACCCCTCAAAGTTTAATGTTCTAATTTCTAACTATCACTGTCTTTTTCCATAATTAATTACTAAATGTTTATATCTGCAAGAGCTGACAATGAAATAATACCTCCGTGCAACCTAATACTAATATTTTGTATGCACCTATTTTAGTATGATTATTCTAAATTTCATATTTCCTATTGCAAAATGGAGTTTTTAAGCTTTTATATATCTGTTGTTTTATAACCATCTTGAAAAGAAGTACTCAGTGAAAACAAGTCAACTGGAGAATTTCATCATGAAAAATTCATTTATTTTCTGAATTACATGTGTACAAAGAAAAAGTCTTTAAAAATTGTTGTACTGAAAGGAACTGTATTGATAAATAGGCAGAAAGATCTTGATTTAAAAAAGGAAAAAAATAGAAATTAAATTTGGACAGAAACAAAAAAATGGAAAAAAATCAAAAATAAGGACTTGATCCAGAACTTAGGGGAGTCATTGAGAAAATCTCCCATTGAGTGTTTTGCTTTTGCATGAGGCCACAAGGCCTCATTCTGGCAAACTCCTGGGCGTGTGCTTGATGGTTCCGGACTAATCCTCTGAAGCTACTATGCTAACATTAAGCATATGCTTAATATACTTTACTTGAGATCTAAACAAATGGACAAGAGAATATAGCTGAACTTGCAGTGTAATTTCAATGATAGTTCCTGCTGCTAGTAAAGCTGTCATAAAAGAGAAAAGGTCTTTATTGTACAGGTATAGAAACTTTTATGGTTAGAAAAACAGCCGTGTCAGGTCAAGTATTGCTGGGACGGCAAGACTTGAATAAAACTGGTAAGTATGATCACGACCTGCTGGGCTAGTAGCTGTGAGCTTTTTCATTAAGTGCAATTTTTAACAGATAATGTCTTCTGTCCCTTTGCCTTCACATTTCTATGT
Organism: Crypturellus undulatus; assembly: GCA_013389825.1. NCBI lineage: Eukaryota > Metazoa > Chordata > Aves > Tinamiformes > Tinamidae > Crypturellus > Crypturellus undulatus. The sequence continues at coordinate 322,916 of VWPW01012013.1, read as the reverse complement.
TGCTATAATCTGAACATATTTTTTAGATTATTTTATGTTGTGCAACGATATATCTCTTTCTTTTTGCTTAGTAGACAGCTGGAAAACATATACCGAAACATGCTTTTGGCAGTCATCACGGCTGTGATCATAAAAATTAAATTCAGGATGAAAGAGAAGGTTAAGTAAAATGCCTATAAAAAAATAGAAAACATTGCAAGGACTGGATTGCTAATATTTTATAAAAGCCATACAAGCAACCTTAGGATTGTCTTTTAATGCAAAAAATATATTCATTTGCTAGAAAAGGATTTTCTTTCATATTATGTGATTAAATGAGGAGGAATCATTAGATTAAAAAGAGTAAGGATTTTAGCAAAAAGGGGAATATTGGGTTGCTTCCTAAAGGGTTTGGTTGGATTCTCTTGGAGTCATGTGGTCTTGATTTTGTTAGTGAACTGTGCCAAAATGGTCCCTTTTTTTCATACATTTATGAATGTCTGCAAATGCTGTGCCTCTAGTTGAGCGTAGAAATGTGTTTTAGATCTAAGCACTTAGTGAACAGAAAAATATTTTCATGACCTGGCAGTGACCTCGGCAGGACCCGAGTCCCTCGGTGAGGGACATCTGTGTGCGTTTGTGGGCACACACGTCCCTCCCCAACACACGGTAGTGGGGGGACACTTGCAAACACAGCCAGGGAAGGATCTCCCTCCCTCCCCTGTACTTTTCCACCTCTGTTGAACAAATTATGACCTTGCTGTAAGTCAAATGTGTTTTGGATCAAGCACTGCATCTTTCCCTCTCTGGGACTGCAGTCATTAATTTTCCTAGACTTCATTTTCTCTTCTTTAGGAAGCGTGAAGGCTTCTCATGCAAGTGTGTCCATAGCGCCTAGTCCCCTGAGGAGGGCTGCAGGTGTAGGCAGAGGTGTAGTGCAAAGATTAAAGAGGAAAATGGGGGCACTTCAAGAAAAAAAAAAACAAGCGCACACCCCATCCGTTCATAAGGAGTGACCTGTCATTATCTGATGTCTCCTCGTAATGGGATTTTGATCTAGAGGATGGGTAAAACTGCAGCTCTCCAGACATGAACGGGGAAGCTTGCTTCTGACCTAAGCCCTGCCATCTGTGGTGGTCAGCATCTGCGGGGACGGGGGTAAAGGAGCCGAATGGGACCCTCGAGCCACTTTTATGGGGAAATTGATGATTTTGTAAGTAGTTGGCTATGTGTGAGACTGGCTTTTACAGACATGTGCGTTTCTGGGACTTTTGGATACTCTTGCGAGTTTGTTTTGTCTTGAAATTCTCATTTCCACGTATATTTTTTGTGCTATTTTCTTTTCTTTTCTTTCTTTATTTATTGGTGAAGGAATTATTTTGGGCACATTCGGTACATTTCTATTTTGCTTTCAAGGCTTAATTAGCTACCTTCCAGATTACATTCAGCTGAGCATTCAAGTGAAAGATCAAGTTTCAAATTAATAAAATATTTTCTTTGTATTCAGGTTCTGTCTAGCATTTTCCACTGAGGTTTCTGAGATGTGTCCTATTTATTCGCTTTGCTATTCTGTGCAAGGAGGCAATTGAAGATGATCAAAAAAGTGAGAGAAAGACTGATGTTAAACAGAGATGGTCCAAAGTCTTAGAACTCAGACTACTTTTGTTTCATATGTACACAATATCTTTGTCCAGGAGCAATTTCTTAATAGTGATTGGCTAGAAATATTAGTTATAATAACAGGACAAAGAGAAAGTTTTCTTCAAAATAGCTTTTCAGTAAAGCCTTCAGCTTTCATTTAAAATAATAATTTCAATTAAACTCCTGAAACCGCAAAAAAAATATTGCCGTAGTGCTTTTCAGGAGATGCCTTTTGGCTGTGCAATGATCTTCTCTGAGGAGTGGCTAGTTGGCTACTTCATGGAGTCATTTGCCAATAAAATAATACACCAGGTGTGAGAAATTAATATATAACTTCAACCATCTCAGAATATTTAATCAATACTTGTTGATAAACAGAGGCGCAGAATATATAAAGTAATTGGCTTTTAAAAACGTACTCGACATTTTTTTTTTCATTATACCTCCCTAGTCTTTAGCCCCTGCATAAAATTTATAGAATGTGCTACAAGTCTGGAAAGCAGATTACTGTTTTTCTTTTACTTTCACTGCTTCAGTATTGGTTCAATTATCGAAATACGACAAAATATTTCAGTTTCAAGTGTCTTGTCACCTTTTCTTAGCACAGTGAGCATGGTCAGGCTGAAGCTTGGTACCACTGATAGCAGTAACAAAAGTCTTATTAATGAAGGTATTTGTCCTTAGAAAACAGATAAGAAAGTGTATAATTTCACTAACATGATATATTTCCTCCTGCATTTAGAAGGAAGAGCCCCTCATTTATTGCTACTAACGTGAAAAAGAAGGAAAGTTTCAAGGGGCATGAAAAAAAACCACATAGAAACAGATTAGCTGTAGCTTTTTGTATGGCTCTAAGGAAGAAAAATAATTAGACAGCACTGAGGAGCTGCTCGGTTTCTGATCCTGCTCGCGGTCGCACTTTGATGTACTAGGTGTAATGGATGCATAGGTAGCATAATTGGAGGAAATAACCATTATTCCTTTTGCAAAACACATGCCGTATTATTTTTAAATAATCTTTCTGCTTGCCTGCACTTAGAAGAATAAACCCTGGGTAGGTTTATTTTATATCAAATTGCACAAAGCTCTCTTGCCGTATATAGAGCTCATTATAAAATTTCTAGTTGCTCAGCTGCTTGTTCCCTTGCTGCTCTTTTAGCAGCTGCTTCAGGCAGGATTGTGATTCTGTTAGCCTTGACTGTAGCCCCTATGGCCGAGAGCTACCTGGTTCTTCCTTCTCTTCTTAATGCAGAACTGTCTCATTCCTCTTCAAAAGGCAAACCCAATGGAAACTGTGGGGAAAGCTGATAAAGATATCACACTTTAATATTTGTCCCCCATATGGGGAAAAAAAACCCTGTCTTATCAGGATGAATGTCCCTGAGCAGATATAAAGGCTGTTACAAAGCTTTTGTTAAGCGTTTATTTCTATCTTAGGAGGGCTGGTCTGTGTCTCACAGCTGGATGGCTGTTCTGTGGTTTGTGGTTTTAAGGTCAGTGTCCATGTGTCTTTTTTTTTTCCTTTTTAATCTTGAGTTCCCACATCTAAGCCCAAACATCATCTGAAAGCTTTTCAGCTCCACTCCTCTCTGCTATTGAGACAAAGGATTCACCTGGTTCAGCCCTCTGACATCCTTATTCTTGAGCTGTCAAGCTGTTATGTGACCCACTCCATCTTATGCATCAAGCTAGGCTTTATTAGCCCTTGCATGAGTTTAGCTTCCTCTCCTTATGCCGCCTTACTAGGAATCAACAATTAGAAAGCACCAACTTCTTTCATTTTTAATATTTCAGGCATGTGGGACATTTTATAATGACATTTTATAATTTTATAATGAGTACATATGTTTCAAATGTGTGAAGAAATAGACCCCCTGTAAGCCTTAAGGTCTACATTTCTCCCTGAACTGGATATGAATCATTAAGATATGATTCCAGTTGTAAGTAAATTTTATATATAATAAAAAAAACTCTGAAGATATATGTTGCAATACTGTATAGCCAGGCTGTCTAGAGATACAGTTGGGCTATAAGTGGGATGTTATTGGGCTATAAGTCTGGGTCATTTTGACATCCATGTTATCTTTTTCTCTACCTCAGACTGACCCAGTTTAATAGTTATTATCTCAAGAAGACAGAAAATCAAGTTTTAGTGTTGGTTATCATATTGCATTTGTAGCTTAAATGCAGAAACTTAAGAGAATATGAACTACTAAAATCAAGCTGGAGTTGAAAGGTAGCAAGAAAACTGATCACAGTAAACCAATACTAAACCAGTGATCACAATAAACTAATACTTAATCATGGCTTCAGATAGTTTACCAGGTTTTTAAGCCCACAGTGCTGCTGCTGTTTGTTTTCTGAAAAGAAAAAAAAAACAGTTAACTTCTAAAAGAGGGGGGTTCTGAGTTTTTAAAACTCCTTCATATCAGAAGGGTGATGCTAAAGTAAAAGTAATACTGGGAATAAGAGACGCTACCTGCGTATTTCTTAGCTCCTAAGGATACTGACATGAATCAGGTCATTAATGTTCTGACATAAATGATGGCCTCTCTTAGTCATCACAAGTCAGCATTTCACTATTTTTTTTTCCAGAAAGGAGCAACTGAAGAGTGTATCAGCCTTTACAGTCTGCCCACTCTTCCTGTAATGGATTTCAAAAGGGCACATTATGATTTTTTCTATTAACTTCCTGGGCAATTATCAGGCAAGCAAAGATCACTAAATACTAGGGCTCATCTAAGCGAGGAAACCTAAACAGCCATAGGAAAGCAAGAGCTGTTCTTATTCTGTAATGTGTCTACATGGTAGGGCTTGTTACACAAGTAGATTTATTCCTCTCCATCTCCTCTTAGCAATGGCCAACACACTTGAGCATCATATAACTGAATCACAACGCTGTAATGCTCATGGATTTTTGTCACGCCTTTGTGACAAAATAGAAATAAAATAATGTTACAGGACCAAGAAAGAAGGAGGGTCTGTTATGCACAACTCTGTGGGGTGCCAAGTGCCCTGGGATGCCTAAGAAAGACTCCTGAAAATCAAGAGAGGAAGTGTGAGGATGGTAGACGGGATTTTACTATAGATGATCTTTTATCATTAAACTCAAAGACTGTGTTTCCCAAGGACCTAGAATGTCCTGTTGTTTCCTGATGGCAATTACAACCTTTTTGTATCATAAATAACTATTCTCCGAGGAGAGGAAGTTTGAGGAGTACTGATGCATGGAGATGAGTGCCGCGAAGGCGCTTCCTTTACATGTGCATTGTGGATCTGAGGTATCACAGCCCTGAAGGGTTTCTTCCCCAAACACGACCTCCCAGTGAGGACAGAGACATGATACCACAGGGGAGGAACCGTAACCTGATATTACTCCCTCCTCTTCCTCCTTAAGGTTCGTTTTCTTCCCTGGGCCCTCTGGCCTGGAGATCACCCAAGGGTGGCTGCTTCCTCCATGGCTGGGTCCTGCTGGCCACTCTCTTTGCCTTGTATATCCTGCATATATACTTTGCAAGCATACTGCATAAACGGCTGTATCCAGCTGTTTATTTTTTGTTTGCTTCCAGTAAAAAGGGAAAGATACTTAACGTTTCTTTGCCATCTTTGTACAGCATTTCTGCCCACTGATTTGACTGCAGAGTCTGGACTCTGGATAAAAAAGTGGGCTATTTCAGACTTCTGTTTCAGCCCTTCACAGAATCAGGATGAAAACAAGAGACCCCCAAGTCCCAAATCTGTCTCCTGCTGGCAACTGGCATTTGAACTAGTTTAGCTTTGAAATCTCCTATATATTTATTTAATGCAAAAGGAATGGAATAGGACCGACTCAGTCCTTTTAAATTACTGTGACGGCTGGCAGTGAAAAAGCTGATTATATGTTTTGCTGAAGAGATAAAGCTCGTCAAAGGAACTCAAGACAGAACTATCGTAAATACACATCTGAATTCTTTATAAACTTTCTCTTCATCAAAAAGCTTGTTTTGATGATAAATTGACTGATTAAAGAAGTAGCGTTGCTGTATGCGCCAACCAAAACTGGAGGAATACAGTGAGTCTCTTTGAAATGAAAATTCACTCGGTCACGCACAACTATGAATAGCAAAGTTCACTATTTTCCTGTGCACAGTGAGATAGATGAATAGAATCCATTGTATTCCATGGCCAGTGTCCTGGGGACATTTGTGGAGTTGCTTGTGTCATCTCTGGACTTCTAGTGTCCTTCACAAAGTATCCCAGGTGCTGTTTTGGGTTCTTTTTCTTTTCCTTTTTTTTTTTTTTTTTGTTTTGCCTACCAGTACAGTAAAAACACAGGAGATATAAAGCAGTGCCTGCTCCATACGTGGCCATTGATAGGTACAGGTGTCTCAAGAGTTATTTAATATTTTGCTTTTATCTTCGATGCTGAGCCAGTAATATCTGCCATTGTAAAAATATAATGAAATCTCTTAAATGAAAAATCTGAGTGATTTTTCCAGAAGTATGAAAAATGTGGTGTAAAACCAGTCTGTTTAAACTGGTTGTATAAATGCATTACTTTTTTTGTTACTTCTAAAATTTTGATTTTTAAAAAATCTTCTTGGAACTTCAAATGCTACAAAGTCAGGACTTGGTGCATGTTTTGGTGTTTTTTTAGGAAGATGAGGATTTTAATTAAGTACATTTGATTTACTTTACCAATTATTTGTTGTGATTTAAAGAAGAATAACTCAGATACATAGCAGGTCATACGCAGTAACAAAAATTTAGTAGGCAGAAAACTATATTCTAATTGTCATCTGCTAAACGAAGTGAATTTTACCCGAAGTACCTTGTTTGGTGTGACTAATGCACCCTTCGAGTGGGCATTAAGTGTTGTGGGAAGATCGATGCCGGAGTGTGCCAGGAACGAGCTGTGCATAAAGATTCACGAAGCGGAGCAGATGCTTTTCCCGCTTCTTATGGGAGGCTGCGCCAAGTCCTCTAATAGTGACTTGGGAGTGGGTTGTTGGAAATCTGACGAGGGCATCCAACTTATGGCAGAAATGACAAACTTGAGCATGAGGTAAGTATTGGAAATATTTATCTGCGTAAGTATCTGGAGTATTTACTTTCCAAGACAAGGACATAAATCCCATTTCGAAGTCTTACTGGTAGCCTTTGTAGTCAGTAGAGTGGAGATCCCCTCCAAATGCCCAGGTCAGCAGCTGAAGCAAGCTGTTCTTCGCAGGCTTTTACTCTTGGTTTAATACACTTCACAGAATTTGTTTTTCACTTTAATTTTAAGCAGTACTGTTCAAATATTTATGAAAATTTCCAGAAACTTTTTGGGACCAGTCTTAACTCATGGCCATGAAAAAACATGTGTACCTCTGTGTTTTAAAACAGGAGTTTGCTAAGAGTCCCTTAAATTTTTGTCCCTCTTGTTTTCTTCACCATGTGTTCTGTAGCTAATGGCAAGATTGTGAAAAATAGTTTTTTCCTTTTTTTTTGTCTTTAAGCCTTCAGTGTTGACCCATTTCTGCTTCCATTATACTAACTGTGAAACTTCTGTTAGCTTCTGTTACATCACGGTTAGACCGACCCTATAAACCCTATATATTTGTAAGTTCCAGTGTAACCCTATGTAAGACTTTTATAAGGATTTAGAAACTAATACTGCATTGCAGATCTACCTTTCAACACTGTGTTCACGCAAGTCACAGAGATCAATATTTCTACTGAAATATTGTTAAAGCAAGTTGCCTACATTTAGTTTCCAGAGTGATAGGAATCTGTATTTTCTAGCTCTCACTCTTTCTTATCTCACCTTCTCATTTATTCCTTCTTTTCCTCTCTCATTATTTGTTTCATATTCAAATGAGAAATCCATTTTATAATTCTTGGACTGCCAAGTAGTCTCTGGAGACTTTCTTTCTCTTTGAACTACTGACAGAATTGTAGAGCATATGAAAGTCCCCAAACACATTTAGATTAATGAATTTCTTGGCAGCAGGAGTTCTGGGATTTTCAGTACTGTGTATCTACAAAAACATTTTACTGGTTTCCATATTTAAAAATGACAAGCAACTGTAAATAATCAAAAACACAAAATCTATTAGAGAGACACTGCTTGCTTTTCCATAAGAAATGCAGGAAAAGAGAAGGACGCCATTTTTTAAGGATGTTTCAGGCTTGTTTGCAAAATATTTCATTAAGCACTGAAACTTTCCAGCAGTTATTTTTTCTTCCAAATGGCAATGACTTCCATGACTGAACTATTATACATTGTAAGGTTAACTACTTAATGTTAGGGCATGCCTAGGAGAGTGACATTATCCTGATTCACAGACCTAGACCGTGACATTATCTAGACTCGTAGTATGTAATTAGTAGGTGCTAAACTTTTTGCATGTATATTTTAGAAAATAACCATCTTTACAAATCAACTGTTTTACAACATGCTTTTGAATTTAACAGGAGAGGCGCAGCCTGACCTGGAAGCGGCAGAGGTTAGTCACGTTTAATTGACTGCTCTGTCTACCGCTAATCACGGCCCTTCTGTTTCTAGGAAACTGCAGAAGCCCTCAGCTGGCTGCAGAAGGGAATAGTAATGTTTTACTCTGCCAGTTTGTCGCCAGGAAAGCGATATTTTTAAATACATTTTCCTCCATTGTTTATCAACTTCTAATGTGCCAGGGCGTCAATCTAGGAGGATGTGAAAGCCTTTTAAAAGCAGTAATGATGCAATGGCTTATCTTTCAGTGTCAGAATCAAGATGTTTAAAGACTTGATTGTTGCGTTTTATTTCTTGAGAGTCATGCCAAAAGACATTAGTATCCTCCCAGTCATTTGTTATCCAGGATAATTTCAAGCAATAAGTCACTTCAGTAGGAAAGGGGAATCAGAATTTGAGATGAGCTGACTCAATTCTCCTTTTAGTTTATGATAATATTATTGTATTGTATGTATATAATGATGGATTTACATGGCCTGTTGGGTTTCTGTGAATAACTCACAACATTTCTAATGGTAGCTGATGCTACAGTTACAGATGGGGAGAACGAGTCACAAAGACTTCAAGCTCCTCTCTGCAGCAGTGGGCTTTCACTCTACGTGATTGGAGTCTTTAGGTGTAGTCAGCCTAGACTGAACATGTAGGGGGCTGCGACCGGGCATTTCAACTCGTAGTACCGACCGTCACGTCCCGTACTTGAAAATCTATGCTCAACAGGAAAGAGCCACACAAATTGTGGGATTTTGTGCTAACCTGGGAAAAGGTGACATTTTGTTCTGAACCCTCTACAAGGCATTATTGCCTATTTTTTTCTCGTCTCTCTTTTTTTTTTTTTTTTCCCATGTTGTCTTTTTCCCCTCAGTTAGGATCTCTTCCATGCAGGGGCTTCCAGGGGCTTGGGAGATTGGCCAGCACTGACAAGGAAGCCACAAGTTTATCTGCCCAGCCCCTGACCAAGGAACAACCCTAAGGATGCTTTGGCAGCAATCTGAAGATCCCTGGGTGTCAATCTACTCTTAAACTGTGTTGTATAGAAGAAACAGATTTTGTTGTTCCTTCAGTACCTGGGTTGAAAAGATATGTAAACATTTAGAACTGTCATCTTCATTATATCATCTTCATGTTGCACAAAAAAAATACTTTTATTGTTGCGAATGAGAGATTATCTTTTAGAAAGGTGTTGTTAGAAAATTGGTAATGGTACTTAAGTAAGAATTTAAAATATTAGAGCAACAGAAATGTGCCTTTCTGCTTATCATATCTTGGACCCTGGAATACACTAACACTTTTTTTGCATGTATGCATGGGTTGAATAAACAGGAAAAAACAGTTTAACTTCATGCTTCTCCCTTAAAGCTATCCTTAATTCTCTGCAATGAAACAGGGGCACTTCTACTGGTTTGGATGATCTATTTAAAAAGTTTGCATCCAAATGAATTTTTTAGTCTTTTTGAAAAAAAAAATCCTGTGCACAACTTATAATTAGACCCTGGAGGGGTGTTTGAGGTCTTCATTAAATGACTCTTGAAGGATTCACAGGAAGAGCAGCTCTTCCTCTTGCTCAGTAGCATGCTAGCATCAAGGGACAAAATGCTGCATTCCTCATGGGATGGCCTGTTTTCAAGCCAGGCCTAAACCTTTTCAAAGAGATCTAGCAGGAGCCCTTGAATGACTAATCCCTGAAACCCAGAAGGTTTCAGTTGTGAGATCTTAGATTGAGCAGAAGCAGACTTATGCGCCGGATGACTGGCATCCTCGGCCCCTGAGAGATCTGATCCGTGTTAGTCCATGTAGCGGAGGGCGAGGATTTGGTTCCTTCAGAAGCAATAGTGGGCCTGGGATGTTGACTGAATTAAAACTGCATTACATGTTCAGTTACTAAAATTTAGGCAGTTGGCTTTGCTCAACTCGGCCATCGCCATGAATAGTAAATTAAGCTTTCAAGCAGCATTGTTACTCAGCACTGTTATCTTTTCACTTTTATTTCTTTTCCCTTTTGGGGAAAAGTGTTCCCTTTTCACTTTTGGTTTAGTTTTTCAATTTTTTTGGAAAGAAAACTTGCACTTCTGCTGACACAGAATTATTTGACNAGATCTAGCAGGAGCCCTTGAATGACTAATCCCTGAAACCCAGAAGGTTTCAGTTGTGAGATCTTAGATTGAGCGGAAGCGGACTTATGCGCCGGATGACTGGCATCCTCTCCCTTGAGAGATCTGACCCGTGTTAGCTGGTTCCACAGTTTGTGTCAGGTGGTATCTTTTCATTCTTTCTTTATATGTACAAAAATTATCATTGTTTCCTTTCACTGAATGTTACCTTCTCTTATTTTGTGGAAAAGAATTACTACATTTCAGACTGATTCTTCCATGCTACAATGCATGGAATATGTAAATTTTCCCTTTTATAATTATTCTTTCTAAATAAAACAGAGCTGATCTATTTGGTCTGTTTTCATGGGTGATTTTTCCTGTATTATCAGTGACTCTGCCTCTTCCTGAACTCCTCTTAGCTCTCAATACCTTTTTGAGATGGGCCAATACTGCTGCAGTTATGCTATAGATGAGGCTGTACTCTTGGTTTGCTATAGAATTTGTGCTTATTTTCACAAACACTTTTAAACACTTCTACTGTGTCCTTGGGGAAGGGGGTAAGTAGCACCTAGTGGGAAACATGTATTTCTATTCCTTGATTTGTAAGATGTATATTCTTGTAATTTCTTTCTTGTAAGATTAAAGTGGGAAGGAAAAGATGATTAATGCACAGGGCTGGGAGCTGAGAAAAGGGCTTGTTGATCATGTCTTAGAGAAAATCACAAAAGGCAGAATTTAACCAACTTCATATTTACCATAGCAACAAATTTGGCCATTTGCTTATGAAACCCTTTTCTCATGAGTAACATAGCAACGTATAGATACTCAAGTATTCTAATTGTATATGAGATTATATATGTACATGAGTATATATGTAATGTTCGGTGCTGTGTCCTCTAATAAACAGGATCCACTCTTTTTAGTGGGATTGGGTTGATTGCATGGTCTGATTTCACCTGATGATTAGACCTAGAGTGTACTCTAGTATTAGCAGATAGGAAGAAATAGTAAATAAAAACTCAATACCAAAACAGGAAATGGAGGATTTTAGTGACAATGATGGAACTATTTATACTGAATAAAATGAATAACTGAAGCAAAACCCCCCCAAAATCCATTATTTTACCTGTCAGAAATACCAGAGTCTATTTCACAGGTACAAAAACATCTTAGCTGGAAGGAAAACAGTGATGACATAAATAGCACTATCTGCCAGCACGTAATCACTGGATTAAGGTTAACCAGCACAGACTGAAGAGTGATAAACAGATACGGCTCTGCGCTTGCTCAACAGTTACATACGTCTCTCTTGTGTTGCACTCTTCCTGGCGTAGGTTTGCCCCAATGAGAGTCCCGAGGACTATCCCAAAGCATACTCAAAACTAGGCAAAGCATGTCGTTAGCATTATCTTTGATTAAAGCTTTTTTTAACAGAAAAATGCACATAAAATGGAAGCTAGTCAAGAAAGAAGAGCTAGTTAAGAAGAGCTGTGTTTTTCATTTTGGTTATATGATATTTCTGTGAATTTAATCCAGATATTTATACTTATACTATCACATTTCTGGAATTAGAGCCTAGAATGTTGACTTTTTTAAAAATATATCCTGCACACCTCTCTAAGACTGCTCTTGTGCGTTCTTTATATCTGAGGTCCTGATAATGTGACTAATGAGCGGTTGGGAGACTTGGATTGAGTGTTTCCAGTGAGGTATGAGCTACCCCTTTTAGGAGTTCGGTTACTGCACTTGCTCCAGAGAGTCCGAGCTGAACATTCAGAGCAGCTGCTGCATAAGATTCATCAGATCGTTGGGAGCAACAGCTGTTCATTAAGAATGTTTTCACAATTGCAGTTTAATGGAGCCATAGTGGGCTAAGTTTAAATTGACTGTAGAGAGAATGTTAAAAATGAGAATCGGTTTATATATTTGCCTTTAAGCTTCCTAAACAAGATATTTGATTATACTATTGAGGCAACCGCTGTCGTGTTGCTCTAACACGTGCTCTTCCTTTCTTTTCGCAGGGGAGCCAGAATTTAAATATGTTGGGAATATGCATGGCAATGAAGCTGTTGGACGGGAATTGCTCATCTTCTTGGCTCAGTACCTGTGCAATGAATACCAGAAAGGAAACGAAACTATTATCAACCTGATCCACAGCACACGTATCCACATCATGCCGTCTTTGAATCCAGATGGCTTTGAGAAGGCAGCATCCCAGGTTTGTGAGGTTACTGACTGTAAGAACAGCTTTTGACACCTCTGTCAGTCTCAGGATCATAATAAGGGAACTTGAACTAATGATTTTGTAAATACAGGGACTTTCACCAGTGTTATGGTGATTATCAAGCAGCACAACGTAACTCCAGTATTTTCTAATAGGGGTGTAGCCTTGCTTTATTTAACAGTGTGGTTTATGTACTTGGGCTAGTAGTATGAATGGTTTTCAACAAATAGACATTGTTTTTTTAAATAAATTCACTATATTATATTTCCCCCCTCCCCACACATATTCTTTCATCTAAATTCACTCTGAAATTATTCTGAAACAATATATTGTATTACTAACTGTACTACATCATGTTTCAAACATGGCAGAAAGGATATTTCCATTAAAAATATTCTCATATAAATGAGTTTTATGCATTTTCTTCACATCCTTCAGGGCTGTGTCCTAAACCAAACAAACTTTGTGAGACATTAAAAAAAAAGTTTTAGGCATGAGGTACTCTTAATTAAACTGTTATTCACAAAAATTTAACATGTCATGAAAACCAATCAAGAAACATATGATATGTTACTGGACATTTAGAAAATAGAGGTCAAGTAGGACTTCATTATAAAGTTTTTTTATTATGTGTTTATGTGATAAATAAAAATGAGTTTTCTTGTTTTTCAAGATTCATGGACTCTTTTTATTAATATGAAAATGATGAATATTTTTATGCAGCTTTCTATTTATAATCAGATAATTCATATTTTATTAAGTTGCTTATGAAACTGGTTATGTTTTTTAACAGAACTTTTAAAGCATATTCAATATTATGACTCCCTCTAGTGGCAGTAAAGCAAAAGCTGTCCTTTAATTGTGCAGTATTTTACTTGTTTGAAATCTCCATCTATAGTGATTCTAATTAATAATTTGAGAGAAACCTTTGCTCTTGAGTCAGTGTATACCTGCTTTTATAGAAATGCATTGTAATAGATATATAAAATATATGCAGTACTATATAATTAATTATTATTATATAATTAATATTATAATACAATATAATACAATTTTACTTTTGTGTCACTTTTGTTCTAATGTAATGATATATTACATTACTGAAAGCTTATCGAGACAGCTTATAGAGAGCCTAGAGAAAACTGTGCGCTTGGTGGAACTTGAAGGCATTTTCTTGATCGAAAGCAAAACCTCCTTTAGAGAACTAGCTTAAAGGAAAGATTATGCAGAAGTTCTTAGTGTCTGTTTATCTGACACCATCATTTCTCCGAAAGAAGCTGACAGACGCCATAGAAATGAAAAGCTCAGGAAAAAGATTAAGATCCTTCCTTACCCTGAAACCACCCAGAAGAACTTGACATTAGTGCAAACGTTCCTTGCAGCTGCTCAGTGAATCCGCAGCTGCTCTGCTGCTCACTGCAGCGGGGTGCGTAAATCATGACCGCAGGCATAAGGCCAAGGGCAAAAGCCGAGGTCTGGCGGAAGACTTGGAAGGCATCAACTGCGTAGGCACTGGAAAACCCGGTGTTTTGGGTAATTTTGCCCACCCTCAGATCTGCGGCTACGAGAATGATCCTCTGCTCCAAGGGTGACAGTGGTGATGAGGCTGGTGTTTTTCCTAGAGATCTCTATAAAGACCTAGGGAAGACCCAGCTGTAGGCACTGCAGAAGTTCTTAGTGCCCTGTGGACCCTTCTTCCCAAGAGCATGAGAAGCAGAATTGTCTTTTGAATGTATATGGGTGTCTCGTAAAGCTTGATTGGAAGTTCCTGATTTCCCTTCCCTTTTCTTTCCTCTTTCAGCCTGGTGAACTTAAAGACTGGTTTGTTGGTCGGAGTAATGCCCAAGGAATAGATCTAAACCGAAATTTCCCTGATCTTGATAGAATAGTCTATATTAATGAGAAAGAAGGTGGCCCTAACAATCACTTGCTGAAAAACATGAAAAAAGCTGTAGACCAGAATCCTAAGGTAAGCAGTGACTGGGTATCAAGTCACCTAAAAGCCTATCCCATTTTTGCAAGCAGACACATAGCAAGTTCTAGGAGTAGCACGTATGGTGATTCAAGATCTTGTAAATGTTTTGTTTGCTTTGTTACTTTAAATTTATCCTTACTGTTCTTATCTTTACCTTACTATTCTTCTCAAAGTTTCTTTCTGTAGTAAACCCTTTTGATCCATATTGGTTAATCCTTAGAAAATTCCTCATTTAAAACATGTTTTATTTTTAAGGACAGAGATTGCCTTGCCATCTTTCTTGTTTTAAAAGTATTCTTGCAGATATTCTGGATTCTACCACTGCCAGAACTTCACTGTGTGTTGTGTTTAAATTCACTGCTGACCAGATACCTATACCTACATAAAACACAAGTATTTTTGTTAAACATTTGGTATGCAAGTTTTCACATCTGGAGGGATTTTTACCTTCTTGTATTTTCTACAGCAGGAGGTTGAGAGATTACACTGTTGTGACTACAATCTCACAGGGCTTTAACAGACATATTCTGGCCTCAAATTCTAAATATTAAATGATATAATTCTACTTCCACTACAGGGAATACAGTATATTGTACCAATAGTTATTTAAAATTTATTTTACAAATTTATATTTGCCATACTATATATATATGTATTTAACCTCAATGGGGGAAGTGTCCAGCATTGAGATTTCTTTTTCCATGGTATCATTCTGAATTAATTTACTCCAGTTTTAGGCAGTTATGAAACTGCTTGGGCTGCTTAATCATAGAAGCCTGATCTGGTTCTCCCTGAAGCCAAAATAAGATTGCTTTTTATTTAAATAGCTGGCAAAATATACATGATTAGAATTAAGCCCCAAATCCATCATTAGGTCAGCTTCTGCACTGAATGCTACACATGCTGTTTTGTTGCAGCTTGCTCCTGAAACGAAAGCTGTGATCCACTGGATTATGGACATTCCCTTTGTGCTCTCTGCCAACCTGCACGGAGGAGACCTCGTGGCAAACTATCCCTATGATGAGACTCGCAGTGGTATGTGGGACGAGTGCACGTGAAATAGCAGGACATCTAAGTTCACTGCTACTTAACATCCATTTTGTAAATGTTGGTGCATTATAATGAATTATTCTGGTATATTACTCATTAATTACTTACATTGTTAAAGCTTGTCACTGTCTGACTATGTTGCCTAGTTTTGAAGAAGGGTAGCTATTTTCAGTGGAGTTACATCACAAAACTGATGTAATACCTTAGAGAATCATGGTCCTTCATATATGTAATCAAGGCAACTTAGATCCAAAAATAGTTAGGTCTGTTTTTACCCTTTTACCTGAAGCAAGAGACTTGTATCTAGACCTGTCTTTGTGATCTAAAGATTCTCTACTGGTACCTTTAAATAGCGAATTTCTGAAGGTGATAATATGCCAACAGAAACGATTCTAGTTGCTAACACTGCCTTCTGGATTTGTTGTTTTCCGCAGGCAGCGCTCACGAATACAGCTCCTGCCCTGACGACGCTATTTTTCAGAGCCTGGCTCGCAGTTATTCTTCTTTTAACCCGGCTATGTCTGATGCGAACAGACCCCCGTGCCGTAAAAATGACGATGACAGCAGCTTTGTGGATGGAACAACGAATGGGGGAGCCTGGTACAGTGTCCCAGGAGGTGAGTCCCACATCAGGGGCTTTCACAGCCTCTGCAGATTGCTTTAAGCTGGGGTTTTCACCCATTTCGTTGCAGACTGGTGTGTCGTAAGGTTACCCACCATTTTGGGTGTGTTGAGCTGGCTGTAAGGTAAAATTTCAAATCATTTCTGAATGCAACTGAAAAGCAACAATTTCCCTTTGTGTGAAAATTGACTTTCCATTGACTTCAATTTGGAACCATTAAAACAAAAATTGAAAAAGTAAGTTTGCATGATTTGAAAAAAAAAATCTGAATGCAAGTAAAATATTGAAAGAATTAATGGATAAAACTAGTTTCATTTTAGTCAAAAAAATCTTAGTAAAATGTTAAATGTTAATTGTAAAAACGTGGATATAATTTTTCCCTTGGGAAAATGCTGTCAAAATCAGTATTTCCATTGTTCTGATGGCACCTTTTGATTCTGACTAGATTGTGCATGCCAAAGGCACATTTTCCATTGAAAAAAATGTTAGAAATTTGAAAGAAAGACAGCATATTTCCCAAGTGAGCCCTTCCTTTTTCCCTGTACAAATCAGAAAGGAAGTAGGTTAGTGAAAAGGAATCCTTATTCTGGCTAGGATCTACGACCCCAGGATAGTGTACCTAAGTAAAAACAGTGAGATGACAGTAGACTTAGGACCATACATCATGATTCTATTCTTTCAAAGGTGAAAATCAGCTGGCAAGCTGTGGCAGTCGAACAGAACCTCCATGCTAATATTTGCCATGGTATGGCTTAAAGAACAAAAGTAATTCAGCCAAGACAGTTCTGTTGTTTCCATGTGTAGTGCTAAGGAAAAAAACTGCACATTATTTAGGTCTAGTTAAATTTTTCTTCAAAGATTTTGTCTCAAAAAATCCCTGTGTTTTGCATCAGGGAGCTGAGATGCAGCAAATAAGTGACCTTTTGTATCTGGGATCTTCTGCTATGTCTATGATAACATATGCAGAGCAGTGGTATGAGCTGTGGAAAAGCAATTAGTATTAATTTTGGAAAAGCATTCAGTTGTGCCTGAGTTTACAAGGAAAACTCGCTGAAGACCTTCCCTTCACAGCGTGTGCTCTGGTTCTGAGCAAAGGGGGATCTTCCCTGCCTTGCACCGCTGGGTGCTGTAGGCTGCTCTGCGTCCCGGCTCAGGCTGTGACCGGCTCGTTAGACTTGTCTCCCTGCGGGATCTCCCTGGGCCGGGTGGAGACAAAATAGAAGGTGACTTGTCTCAGCCGTATAGAGAAAGGTCAAAAACAGCAGGTTTGTGCTTGGACGTAGAGATAGGAAATAGGTGAATGGGGTACTGAAACTGCATCTGTGTAGAAGGGGGTGCAGTGCTTGAGCAAGGGAGGGAAAAGGCAAGGCAAGGGAAAGGGAGATCCCGTTTGTCTAAGGGAGAGCTGAGCTAAGTGAGGTCTCCTGGACTCCTTCTATGACAGTGTCTCATTTCTTTGTAACAAATTACTAGAGTTGCTGTTGCTCTCTAGAGCTTGTGGTGCTGCCTGTTGTGCCGCATCCTACACATTTCTCTGTCCCCATCATTTGCCCGCAGGGACTTCTACCTTCTGTTAGAGACAGCCCTCCATGGTGGCTTGGCAGCAGTCTTCACCAATATGAAGGGATATTGATTAAGTTATCATGAAAGGATCACATGTAGGTGTCTGTCTGGTATGAGTATAGGTTGCTTCTACATGTAGTTTTCCAGCATGCCTGATGTTTACTATAGAGAGACTGAATGTCTGGTGGCATAAATATTTGCTAGCAACTCTTGTCTCAAGCTAGGATTAAGGATGTACTCTCCATTGAACTCACATTCTGTGCTTACCCTCTTGTAAAGTCTCAGGATTTCCCCATCAAATACCTCTAGCCCTAGGCAAGGTAGAATTTCTCCCTTCATCTTTTGGGGTAGAGAGAGCAGAAGGAGTATTTGCCACCTGCTTCTGTGTGTTAATTCACCTTTCTGCAAGGAGATTTTCTCACCATGATCTACTCAATAGTTCCTTTCTTCTGTGGAATAGGGACACAGAGAGGGGCATTCAACTCTCCCATGGGATCTTTGTGCTAAATCCATGGCCATGTTGCCTGTTACACTTGTTTTGTGTTAGCTGTCATCTGCAATTAGTTGATGTTTGTTGGATTTTCAGAGAGGAGCAAGCACAGATGAAGAGGTTCTTCTGTGTTTAGGAGGCCCTTTCAGCCACCCTGACAGTCTGGGAACAATTGAGCCTGTATACAGAATCAGTGCTATTTTAAACACAGGTCTTCTGCCTCTCACTATGTAATTAGTGACTTCACTTATGCACAAGAAAGTCAAATTGAATTTGCACAGACAACTTTAATTTTGGTATATAGCACATGACTGCGTGACTTTTCAATCCTAACAATGTTCTTTTAATGCACCTTTTATGTGGACTATCTATTTGAAAATATAAATGAGAACAGAGGATAGTAATTAATTACTGTCTAGCTACATGTCTGTTATGCTTGTCTTGTTGTTAGAGTCACCTAAGTCTAATCAGATTCATATGTCATTACAAAAATAGCATTTAAAAGCAGCTTACATTGCTGTGTAACTAGGTGTTTGTTTAAGTGTCTTTTTAGTTTCAGATCCTGTTGATCCAGGCTGTAAATCGCTCTTGGCAATTAATTAGTTTGTTCGTAGCTTGAATTAGTTTTGAAATTATCAGTTTTTAAATCAATATTTAGGACTTTTCAATCATTCTATGCAAGCAACGCAGGAGGCACATGCTCTTCTTATCACACACAAGGCTCAAGTTCATCCTATCCTGTTAGAGATTATTGTTTCTATATATGTAGAAGCTGAACAAGCTTAGTGTTGTAATTTAAATTCTAAGCAACTTAGGTGCCAGACAACTGCTTTGGTCTCCATTTGCTCTATGAAGGTTGGAGTTTCTTTAAAAAAGTTGAAAGACTTTTTTTTTCTTCCCAAAGTCCGAACTTATTTTTGTAAATCCTAGTCCTTCAGAATTATGGACCAGTGCAATGGTGTTCCTCAGTTCTGAAAAAAAGTCCTACTCAAAATCAGCAGCGAAGGACAAATCTCCGTTATGTCTGAAGTGTCATAAACATTCCTGATCTTCAGAGGGTGATCCCTGCTGAAGCATGGAAAATAACTTTTTTGCTATCTTTTTTTTTTTTTTTTTTCAGAAGGAGAGGCTTTGGGAGTGTAAGGATGTGCATGCATGTGCTAGTTCTCATGTCCCTAACAAGAAAGAAGGAATGGTGCAACTCAAGGCTTGACCAATGGCTACTTGGCTGTTTTGAATTTGAATACATCATTTGAGTTGTACTGAGTTCTTGGATATTCCACCTTATCTATCACCAGGCCTAACAAGTAGTTGAAGAGTGCAGACTGTGTCAACCAGCTGCTCTCCAAATGGCCACAGCTTAGAGCCAGGCTCTCTTCACTCCCCTCACCATCCCAGAGATGCAGATCTGCAGCTCAGTGATGCACAAACTGTAGGATACGTGTCGCAGGATTCGGACAACATATGGGCATTGTGCACAACACAGGAAACTATATCCCTTCTTTATTCTGTGCTTGAGAAACTTGGGCATCACAGGGGACACAGTGGGGAGGAAGATGCCAAATTGTCTTCCTGAGAACTGGAGCAGCAACGGTCAAGTACTGTTGGCATTACAGTAAAATTACATCATGCTTCAGCTCCGAGTTCTCCTCTTCACTGATTTTTTATTTGTTTTAGAAGAAGGACAAGAATCAAGAAAAACAAATTATGTAGTGTCTGGAGCAGATGCCTGGCAGTCAGCATCGCTGTCAACATTTTGCTTGTGACTTTGGTGCACTTGTGCTGTGTAGTGGCAAATGGTCCATCTTGCTTTCTGCCTGGTGGGACATCAAACCCTTTCGTCGGAAACCCTTCTTTTCCTTCGAAAAGGGTTTCCTTCCTTTCCTTCTTTGCCTCCTGCATTGTGATTTTTCAGGCTTTAAATATAAACAATCCTTTAGGAATGTGAGAAGTCCCAGTTCCTATCAGTAATTAGGAGTCTAGTTGCGTGGTTGGCAGGAAATGGACTATTCATCCTAATGCATTGGCAAGATCCCTCCTGACTCAATCTGTTCACTGCCCCCTGTGTTCTTTTTTGGAGGTGACAGCAGTTTCCTGGATGTTGCTCTGCAAAGGCCAGTGCTTGGGTAAAGTGACTGCATTGAGTCTCAAATGTAGCTTGCATGGGGCAATATAGGGCTAAATGAATTAAATTCACTTGAAGCACTTAAAAATCCTTCAGCAACTTCCACTGGGTTGCTCATAATGCTTGATAGCCCTTTTTTTTCAGCCCTCCATCTGAGACTCCTCTGAATCCGATTTCACTACTCTGCTAGGTGGGCTGGCTGGGAAGAGAAGAGGCAATTCTAGATCAGCTCTTGTGCAGAGTGTATTTGTAACTGTCTTGGGGACAGCCTTGTCCTCCCTCCGATAGGTTGGTCCACTCACAAAACTGGAAACCGTTTTGGATATCAACTGGGTCATTGGCGACCATTGCCAATATTTCCATGTAGTCAGAGAAGGGGCTCAGCAGTGCAAAAGAGTGTATCTTTCCCATGACTTTATATTCCTAGTGGTGATTATCCTGTATGTATTTTAAAAGTCCTGTGATTAAAGTCACGTTAATAATGATGTTTAATGCATGGAAGGTTGTCTGGTACTTATTTATCCTATTTCACTTTATCATGTTTCATTTGCTTTATAACCTGTTGTCATATACCATGCCTTACAAAGTACCGTGCCTGTTTATTTTCATCTGGAAATTATTTGAGTCATAATTGGAAATAATAGTCAGTTTCTCAAGAGGAAAAAAAAGGTAATTTCTATTAGGTATCCAAAACCATGTGTGAGATGTCAATATATAGGTCAGGTGCAATATTACAGTGAAGTCGTTTTTAAATTCTCGTGGGAAGGAAATGTTTTTTCTTGGTAGCTCTGATTTAACACAGCTGTGTTCAGATCTAAGCTGATGAGAGAGAACTGCACCAGTTATATTTACAAGTATGTTTTTTCTCAATATGACCAGAAATTGCATGTCCTTCTTCATTCCATGTACTTCAGAACACTTTAAAATATATCACCAACTCTCTCTTTTGGAATTGCAGGGATGCAGGATTTCAATTACCTCAGCAGCAATTGCTTTGAAATCACAGTGGAGCTTAGCTGTGAAAAATTCCCCCCTGAAGAAACTCTGAAGGGCTACTGGGAAGACAACAAGAACTCACTTATCAATTACATTGAGCAGGTAACAACAACAAAAAGAGGATGGCAAAACTCTAGTTGTTGTACATGACACTTCTGACCATTGCATTGCATAAAAGATCTAGTTCAAAATCTCTTTTTAATCCAGTTGCTTCTTTATAATTCTTATACATCTCTGAGGTGATAAATCCTGTGTGATCTTTCTAAAGATAAGGAAGAAGGGAGCAAAAGAAAGGAGAAGATGAATTAACCTCACGTTACTTAAGCTGTTACAGATGTTTAATTTAAATGGTTTATATCAGCTCCCTCAATGAAAAGAAATTCACATCTCCAGAGTAGAATTGCTTCCCCGCGTAGTACTGTGTAGGCCAGGAGGAGATGGATTACCCTCTACAGATAGGAAAGTGTGTTTACAAAACACGGGATGAGTCGCTTCGGCCACACAGGAATGGCTAGTTTAGCTTATAGCTGCCTGGCAGTTCATTTTAACACTGTAATCCTGGTTTTGTAAATACTCCGCAGCCCTGTGTTTGCACTAGTTGCTGAAATAAAGCTCAGAGCCATCTAGGTGATTAAAGAGGATGATTCAATTAAAAATAACATGGGATCAGGTTAGAAGGCTGAAGCACAGTCATGGGTTTAGATAACATTGTGCAAATGGGCTGTTAAAAGTTAAGACTTCTGAAATCTGTTTTTTTAAGCATTTAATGCCCTTGTAACAGACCAAAGTGAAAACATATTTCCAAACAGTGTGGGAGTTTGGGGTTTATGAAACCTTGATGTTGTAAAGAAAGATGATGAATAGATCTGATATCGTTAACAGGTGCTCACCTGGGACTGTGAAATCAGAAATATATCTTGTTAGAAGGGCTGGTCATGTAACAGGTGCATTTCTTAAAGGATTTATTTATGCAGGAATGGTTACTTGGCCACATAGAAAAATTTGAAGTAAGTTCGGGCAGTAGGATGTGTGTAGGCTGAGGGAAAGGCTTTATCTGCACTGTAGGCTTTTACCCATTTATTACATGCTCCCACTCTGTGCTACCCAGCACTTGTTTAGCATCTCTGCATAAGAGTTGATTTTCTCTAACTCACTGAAAACCATGGTGTTACTGCATTTTCATAGCAGTTAAAGTGTGACAGCTTAGCTTGCCAGCTTCCTTTGCTCCTGTGGAGCTGCCAGCTTTACCCTCTAAGTTCAGATGGTTTATCTGGCATTGCTGCTTACCTCTTTACAGGGCTACAAGTCCAGTTCTACAGTCCACTTCTCTAGTGCTTGTTGAGGACAGTGCAAATATGGATTTTCTACTTTTCTAAGTTGCTGTCTGTCAGGCATGTCCCACAGTGTAAATTAGAGGAATCAGGTGAACGCAATTATAGCAGCTGAATATATCGTATAGGTTCTTAAAAAGGAATGTCCAGCTCTGAGACCTGGAATGGGGCACACAACACAGGGAGTTTAGGTATTTCACACCAGGTTCTTGACTGCCCATGGAAGTCCAAGTGTTTAAATTCAGCCTTCTTCATGTTTCCCTCCCAGGCAGTTATGTCCTTTATTAGCCCTAAATTCTTCAGTTAGCCAAACAAACTAAAAAAAATGTTTTCTGACTGTCTTCCAAAACATTCACTAATTCCCAGTAACAAAGTGTTTCAAGTGAGTGTTCGTTTCTGACATGATTTGCTGCTTTATTTATTTATTAATTTTTTAGATTCATCGAGGAGTGAAGGGGTTTGTTAAAGACCTTCAGGGCAATCCGATAGCAAATGCTACAATCTCTGTTGAGGGAATAAGCCACGATATCACATCAGGTGAGTGTCGTACTTCCAGAAAATGAGAAGTGCTAGAATCAGACCATTGCAGAGCATGTTAGCTGAAGCTTATTTAAGTGAGTAAATTTTGATGCCAGGAAAACATGTTGTGCCTCAAGAAGGTTGTTAGCTGCAGGGTTTCAGGAATATTCCTATTCTGTTTGCTTTCAAAGGGGCTAAAGGCTAGTTGTTGGGATTCTCTGACGGCTCTGGGTTGCAAGCCTTTTCTTATGGTGTTGGTGACTCATGCTTAGCTTGCCTGCTGATTTGGGCTTCAGGTTCTGGCAGGATTTAATGTCCTGTTCGCAGTGCCATTTTGAGTATAAAAGCTAAATTGCAGTCCAAATCTCTTATATTACGTGCAGTGTGATCATACCTTTGGTATGTAAATTCTTGACAGAATTTCAGTTTACGTAATTTCCTTCTGTGAAGAAAAATTATACCTGCTGTTTACAATTATGTAACATGCTTTCCTCTTTTAGGGCTATCTTCCTAAAAATATTGTGTTGTGTTTATACAAAGTCGTGTGTCACCTCTTCACTGTTGTTGCACCCACCTAGTCCTAGAGCTGAATTTAAAGGTAGTTTGCACAGTGGCAGCTCGAAGTCCCGCCTATAGACCTATGCCTTCTCATTTTGAACGACAATGTAGTATTTGTACAAAATACCTGTTAGAAAAATAATACTAAAATGCCAATGATTTGTGCATGACCTCACATTATGTTCATTTTCCCACCAATGTGTCTCTCTGTAATGTTTCAGAGGCAGAGAATATGGTGACAGGGGACTGATTAACCCCCTAGTTGGCTTGTATTTTTTCTCGCATCACCTACAGCGTTTCTACCAACCAGGAGAATAGCCTGTAATAGCATGAACCATCTTCTTTCACTATATAAAAAGGGAACAAAGCATAAAGGCTGAGGATGAACAGACAGGATTTATGAGGAGGGAGTAAGTGCTGGAAAGAGATATTTTGAGGTATTGGAGGTTGATAGAGATGATATTATGCCTCAGGGTACTATGGTTCAGAAAAGCATCTGGACATGAATCCTCTGCTGTCACTGTGTATTTATCAGCCTGGGAGACGCACATATTGTCAAAACACTGAGGAAATAAGCACTCAAATTTTAGTGGCTTTAGAAAGATAAACATGTTCAGGCTTTTTTTTCTGCCTCCTTGTTCATGACTTTAAAGGAAAGTGTCAGGCAGTTTTAGTGCCAGGCAGTAGAACACTCACCATAGCTCTGCGGCAGTATTTTTTGATTGCCTTTTATGAAGAGAAAGATCTGGGAACAGCTTAGTTTGAAGCTAAAATCTTTGAATCAGAGATTTCTGAAATTGACTGATTATTGACATTTTCTGACCATATGAACTGCAGGCATTTAAATAATACTTGTGCTCGGAAACTTCCAGTGTCCCTCTTGCGCTGCAGGAGTGCTGAAAAAGCGAACTAGTAGTAATGACCCTTTAACTAATGTCATAGAATCACAGAATCACAGAATGCCTAAGGTTGGAAGGGACCTCTAGAGGTCATCTAGTCCAACCCCCCTGCACACGCAGGGCCACCTAGAGCACGTGGCACAGGGCTGCATCCAAGCGGGTCTTGAAGATCTCCAGAGAAGGAGACTCCACACCCTCTCTGGGCAGCCTGTGCCAGGGCTCTGTCACCCTCACTGTCAAAAAGTTCTTCCTTAAGTTCCCGTGGAACTTTTGATGCTTCAGTTTGTGGCCATTTCCTCTAGTTCTTTCTGTGGCCACCACTGAAGAGAGGCCAGCCCCATCCTCCTCACTGCCTCCCTTGAGGTACTTGTACACACTGCTCAGGTCCCCTCTCAGCCTTCGCTTCTCCAGGCTGAACAGGCCCAGCTCCCTCAGCCTCTCCCAGAGTGTCTTTTCCTCCATGTGCCACATAACCTCCAACCTGAAAAATGCAAACTCTTTCATGGAGGGGGTACAGCACAAGTTCAAAGTTTAAGTTTTTCGTTACCTGAAGCAAAGAAAATGTGCGATGC
Organism: Crypturellus undulatus; assembly: GCA_013389825.1. Taxonomy (NCBI): domain Eukaryota; kingdom Metazoa; phylum Chordata; class Aves; order Tinamiformes; family Tinamidae; genus Crypturellus; species Crypturellus undulatus. The sequence goes on along the minus strand of VWPW01012013.1, from coordinate 297,807 downwards.
TGTATTTATACAGCATTTACAGAAGAATCCCTTCAGAGAGACAGAAGAAAAGGGCTGACAGGAGTAAGGAAGATGCTGAGCAAGGCGTACAGCCCCTTTTTCTTAGCTTCATAATTACTTTTACGCATACTTGCTTGGAGCTGATGTTTTCTGCTTCTCTACAGCCAAGGATGGCGATTACTGGAGGTTGCTCGTGCCTGGAAATTACAAACTTACCGCTTCAGCACCAGGTTACCTAGCAATAACTAAGAAAGTAGCTGTTCCCTTTAGCCCCGCGGTTGTGGTAAGTGCTCACATGTGTGTTGGTTGATATTTTTCTTATAAAAAAAATCTCTTTGATGTATATATATTCTGAAACTACACTGCTGCTCACGGTAAATTCCGGTATATGTTAATTTAGAAAACACTCTGGAAATCTACTCATTAGGTAAACCACTAAGAATACTCTGATTTTAAACTCTTATTTCATCTGCTACTGGTCTTGTGATGACATAAAGAATGATAATGTTGAGATAATTGTACTTGTTTTTATTTATTTATTAATAGCAAATCAATTAGAAGATTAGAGAATTCCTCTACATAATGCGACACAAAATTAAGAAATATTGAGGTTTTTGTTGTGACTTTGTGTTTTTAATCTATATTGTCAGATGACTAGCTGGATAGCTTAAAAATTGTGTTCAGCTCTGTGCAGAAGGATAGTGAGGAAGCTCTCTACTACATTGATATTCAATATTTTGATGAATGAGATATCATACTTAAGAGTTCAGAAACATTCTCAGTTTATTTTGATATGCTTGGAAGTCTGTATTTGCTAGGTATTAGACAACAACACCCTGATTGTACATTTTAGTATATGCTAAAAGATTTAGGCTATTACTCAATTCCTAATTACCCAGGCCCCTATGGTTTTGAAGTGTTTATACAAGTTAAGGACAGGACAGACATTTGGCTTCTTTCGGAAATTTTCCTGCAAATACCCATCAGCATTTTTAGATACATTTCTTGTGCTGGTATACAAGTACTGCACATTAAATCAATATTTGGGGGGGCAAAAAAAATAAAATGAAAATTACCTTCCCTAGCTCCTTGTCCATGTTAAATACCTTCTTTCAATAAAAGACTCTTGAAAACTTCCATCTGTCTGTCTTACATATGCTTACCAGTGTTTTTGACTTTTTCTGTTACTCAGGTTGATTTTGAACTGGAGTCATTATCTGAAAGAAAAGAAGAGGAGAAAGAAGAGTTGATGGAATGGTGGAAGATGATGTCAGAAACACTAAATTTTTAAATGAAAATTCTGGCTTTCCAGCTTTTAATCTATTCTATGTTGACTTAGTATAATGTACTGTGGAAAGTCTCTATATTTTAGATATTGTGCACTTCACGACAATTAACTTTGATTTTTTTCAGACATCTTTTTATTAATATGATTAAAATTATTATTAATCTCCTAGCTAGATAAATAAGTTATTATTTTTCTTTCATATTGTTATAGAAAATTTACTCTTCTATACAATGCAGAAAAAAGTGAGCGAATGTCTCTGCAACATATACAGAAGTACAACCTCTTGTGTGTCATTTGCAAGTTCAGGATGTTAACTCTTGATTTAAAAAGGAGAAATATGCTGTAGTCAGTTCCCAATATTGCCAGAAATATTTGACAGTGCATAGTAGTAGACAGTACTCCTTAATGAATTATGTAATGAATGTTATTGAAAAGACTTATAATTATAACAGTGTGGTGGTGTAATAATGTTTCACAAGGATTAAAATTCAGTATAACATTTTGTATGTCTCTGGTGTTGGGACTATTTAAATATGTAAGAAACATAAGCTTCTGACTTCGTGTTAGCAAGTGGAAAGAATCTGCATAAGCTCTTTCATTAAAAGATGGCATGAAATGAACCAAGGGACTAATAGACCTTTATTCCTTAATCTGCTAATAATACTTCAAGGATACCTTTTAGTTATTTTTCATTACTTATCAATCAAATTAAAAATTCTGAATGGATGAAGAAGAAAAGTTTGTGCATTTTGTTACTATGCTGCTTGTATTCATATTGGACAGCAAGAAAAAATAATTGTTTTGGGTGATGTCTGTTCCATCTAACTATTTTTCAACAATCTTTAAATGTGTTAATGTTGTCTAGATGTGCAGCTGAAAGTTCACATACTGAAAACTACCAAAACTTCACTGTTTAGAAAATGAACAAGAAAACAGACTGACGACAGGCATGTAGCCACACAAGGCAAAAATGGGTTTGTTTTCAACTCTGGATAGTCTGCTGGATAGTCATATTTAACATTATAAACAAGATAGAAAAGTGGAAATTTCATCAGTATAAAGAGGCATTCAAGCTAAAAAAAAAAAAAAAAGGCAATTCCAATTCTCCAGATTTAAAACAATCTTTAAGCCTCCCTTTTAAAAATACTTTAGAATTTACCTTCTTTAGAACTTTGTCTCACACGTGCAGGAGTTGAAGTATGCACAGAGCTGTCAAATCTTTAGTGGGTGCAAATTTGATATAATTCTTTTGAAATCACTGCCACTACGCTACTTTAAAGTAGCTAAGCACATATTTGAAAGCTTAGGCATTGTTGCTGGTCTATTTTAATGCAAGATCAGGTATTTGATTTTGACCACAGTGCTAAGACACAGAGGAAGGAAATCTGTGTTTAAATTGGCATATGATTTTAGTTAATGTTGTAGGAGCTTTGTACCATTCAGAACCAATCAACAACGCATCATTATACTCCCACCTTAGATGAAAAGATCACATGTTTAGGAGTAGGATCTAAATTTACCCTCTTTGGGTATTTAAAAATCTATTGAAAATACTCCTGTTTTATGATTTTGGAATTCTTTAATGGGAATAGAACTCAAACTTTTATACTGAAAAGATCAAGGTGCCCGGTTATGCACATTCAGTTATTTGTTACAAGGCAGCTTGAAAGAGCTGGATACAAAACGCACTCTTGTCTGCTGAGAAGTAACAATACTCTTTTCAACTGAACCAGATAAATAGTATAAAAAATAACCAAAAAGGAGACTGCTGGCATATGGGTAAATGGCTACAGGAGAGTTTCTGTCCTGCAAAATGCTGTAATTTGGCAAGTGTATATTTGTACAGATCACCCTGCTCTGCAAACTTTTAATTTCAGTCCAAGCAATATTATTACATGGTGCAACTCTTGTTATGCATCCGCCCCCCAAATGGTAGATATTCTGACCTACTTACGGCAGGCATTACATCAAACTGATCTCATAACAGATTTGTAATCCTTATATTACATGCGTAAGATCTAGCCTACTATTTCATGCACTAGTAGCTACATGCAATGTCCCATAAATGATCTACTGTTTTTTCTTTGGAAAACCCTGGTAGCTTGCTCTTACTGTGGTGAGACAGGTTACAGCAATTACATGTTACAACACCAGAACCACTGCCACTGTTCTCACTGTGCGTAAACATTTTTAAGAAAACTGTAGCCAGGACTCCTAGTAAATAATTCATTATGTAGCTTTTCTAGCTTACTCGAACTGTGTTGTAGGACTTTGTATGTCTAAATGGAAGATTCAAGTGTTGTGTGGTGCTGAACATTTCGTTAAAAAGGCACGCGATATACTATTGTACAATAAATCTACAGGTTTATTTTAAAATGTAAAATGTGTGAATAATTTACAGATTCAAAACACTTTTTGGCTGTGCAGGTCTGCAGAGTATGCCATAATCCTCCTTGGTGAGAGAAGGGGTATGCCAGTGAATTTGTTAGGTGAACTGAGAGCAATTCACAGCATGTAGCTTTATGCCAGAACATTTGGATTATGCTTTTAGACTATGTTTCCTTACATTTTTCCCTCATGCAAGTTTTCAAGTCTACGTGGATAGGTATGAGATGTTCTGTACCCGTACAGCATTAGTGGGGACAGCATATACTCATGAGCCTTTAGTTTTTATTCTTTTTTCCAAATTAATCCTTAGGATTAGAAAGAATAGTTTAAAGCAAAACTGTGTGGTCCTACACATTCTTATAATTCTAACTCCAGTGGCCAGGACTATCATGAAGTGCATAAAATAAAAGCACTGCATCTGGAACGTGTTTCCTTTTTTCTAGGTGGTGGTGTTCACCACGATACATCTGAACTGAAGCATGCTCATGCCTGTTTCTGAGCAGACAATGAACATCAATTAAAATGGACATCACAACTAAAGGTGGTGCACAAGAAGTGGGGGAGAGAGAATTGCTACCAATTTCTTATTTTGTGATATTTTATCAGTTCTGACATCTGATAAATAGCCCGTTACAAGGAAGAGGATTCAGAGAAGAGTGACGTTTCCTACTTGTAGCTTGAAGGCACTGCAAGACCCAGAACATCACTCCCCTTCTTCTTTTTGCCTCTCCGAATCTTGCAAAGGGCCAATATTGATCATCTTCTTGAAGGTTTACTGTAATTGCTACAATTGTCTGTTATATAGAGTTACGCATGCTGGGAATAACTTGCTGCTGCTGGTGTGACTCAGAAGGCATCTGAGCCATCATATGAAGCCATCAACACGGTCTCTGTTCCAGTGTCTGACTTCTATAATTAAACCAGAAGACAAACACACCCAAGACATTTTATGAACGTCATGGTATAAAAGCCCAGTGGGATTCTTTGTCTCTTGGCTTCTGAGGGTTTGGAGTGAGCTTGTGTTAAGTTTCCAATTTTAAAGTCTGCTTTAGGAGGAGAAGAAAGAGAAAACTGAGAAGCCTCCAGGAGCTAAGGTTTTAAGCAACATAGGAGGTTTTGGAATAGGCACTATAAAAAATGAAAGCTCTAGAAACAACTGCTGTTTACTTTTACTAACAATGATAATGGGAGCTATAATAATTAAGTTAAATAGTCTTGTAGGGTTGATCTTTTTTCTACTCTTCTCTTATGTTTTGCCTCTCTGAGTCCTAGCTATTGTATGTCATTAATGGCTTAAACATGGCTTTAATTAGGCTTTATTTTATCATAAAGCTGAATTAATGGTTGAGACTTGTATGTTATTTTATCTTTGTCCTACTTCATATTAAGTTAAGCCACCACAGATTTTTATAATCATGCATCCCTCTGTGCAACAGTGGAAATCGTCAATGATGGAAGCTGAAGAGTTTGGCTCCTGCACTGGGAATGTTGAGGGAATTTGGCATCTGGGATTATACTGGAAGCTGCTTAGTATTGTGAAATAAGTAAAATTTCTAGATTTTTATGCTAATCATTCTTCAGTAAAGGTCTGAGCAAGATTATGAGCCTAAGGGGAGTGCACGTCTGTGGCTTTAAGACTTTAGCTAAAGCTGCTCTGGAAAGATTCCCACGGACATCACTGGGGTTTTTATCAGAACTTCAGTCTGCAACCTGATTAATGGGAGCTATCTCTAGCCAAGGTTGCTCATTTTGGATTAGCAGTACTTTCCAGAAGGAAAAAATACAAAATAATAAACAAGTAAGTAAGTAACTTAATTTTCACCAAGTGAAATAACCCGTGTTTGATCGTTATTGCAAGAGAAAAAGTAGAAATAATGGAGATTAACGTGACTAGTGGCATGCTACTGCTCAGTAAACCTCTGAAGTTCTGTTCACTAGAAGGTAGGAGGACAAACCAGGGGACGTTTTTGTTGCATTCACCGCGAAGGACGTGATCAGGGCCATAACCAGAGACAATACTGAACTAGATGAGCTTCTGCCTGGGTGATGGCAGGGTAACAGTAAAGGAGATAACACCATTGCAATACCTGCCAATAGTCTGAGATTCTCCAGGCTTCTGAGGCGTGTGCTCTGGTACCCAAGTGTGCAGAGTCAGCATCCCTCTTGCACATTCCAACACCTCCAGCTCAAAAGGTAAATTAAACACATTTCAGAAACTATGGACGAGATTCAAGAAAGGACTTGGCAGCCAAGAGCAATACAATATTACAGTTTGTCTTGCCTCCCTTCAGCTCACTAAATAGTTGCTCATGGGATTTTCCTTGGCTGCCTCTAGTTCTCTCACAGGGAGTGTCAGAAACTAACTCGGGCTGAGCAGCTCAAGGCTCGCGCCAAGACCTGTCAGGACCAGCTTGCAGGGCGCTCTTGTATCTAAAGGCCCTATGGTTACATTCGCACCATGCGGCAAGTGCCCTCTGGCGTGTCCTGATGTACTGGCATCCCAAGTCCTCAGTTATCTAGGATGGGGACTTGACTGGAACAATACAACGCTCATTTCTGGCCCGTGTGCCTTGGTGCCTTCCCATGGAGGCAGACGTCTGCTCCACCTACTGCACGGTGTAGGAGGGAGAATCTGGCCTATGCCCTGGCTCTGCATCAGACTGTGGCAGGCATCCAGGCTTGGGAGCTGGGAAGTGCTTCTGGATCCCAAAGGTTAGGCTTGGTCTTAGAAACCCAATCTGAAAAGGAATAGCAGCAAACCTAGTACTTAACTCCCCTTCTCTCCTTCAGAGCCCAGTAATTTATTTTAAGGTGCATTTCAATTGTGATGTTTATCCTTATGTACACACAGATCAGCTTTGTGTATTTAAGGGACCAGAGTGCTTTTTAGTTTCCAGAAGCATTAGATAAAACAGCAGCAGCCCTGGGAGCAGGACGGCGCTGGACTGGGACTGTGCTCCACAGCAGTGGTTGTCGAGTGGTAGACGAGAAGTAATAGCTGTGATCCTGGTGGTATTAGGTATTAATGACTATAATGAAATTTGTTCGGAGGCAGTCTGAAGAACAGCAGCTCTTGCACGTGTTTTTGTAATCATAGGGCCCATAAAGGTCTTATCCGCAAAGAAAATATTTCAGCGTCTCAACTTTTAGCTTTCGGGTGCACTGCATGAATATATATAAATGCACAGGGAAATAAGGGGCAGGGCTTGAATCTGCAGCACCTTTTCCAGGCTATTCAAAGCACCAAGCTGCTCAGAAACCCTTGCCAAGAGCTACTCCCTTGACCTCGAAGGGCACGTGGCTTTATGGATCGCATCTAAATCAGACATGTGAGTTCCAGGCAGTTCCCTGGGTTATAAGGCCAGGGAGCTCCAGAGGGCAGGGGGCAAAGCAGGTACCCTGCAGAGAAGAGCCGTGGCAGCCAGCTTAGCAAACAGGCAGGGAAAGCTTGGGAAGCCCCTGCTCCCTGGAATGTTTTAAAGTAAGAGGCATATACTCCTAACGAAGCCAGTGACCCTGTGGAAATGACCAAGGGCGCTCTTGCCTCAGCATGGTGGTGCCTCCGCCCTGGCCTGATGCGCTTGTCTCCCTTTCACCCGATAGACTTGACTCTCTTAGTGAATTTTGCCCTACAAATCCTGTTTAGTAGGATTTTTGCAAAAGAGATTTCTGAAGGGAATTATTTCTCGTGTCTTCTTCAGGAAACTGAAAGATTAAATGAGAAGAAGCTCGTTTTGAGCTTTACTATATGACACATGATACATTCTTACCCAAATAAAGCCACATTCTGTCCCTTGCTGTCCAGCTCCACACTTCCAAATTGACAAGCCTCCACATCAGATGCCTCTTTGAGTGGATGGTAATGTGCAAGATGTTAAACATTTGCAGAATCTTCTGCTGGTTCTTGCAGTGTCTCAAAAGCTAGACATAGCTTGCAGGGGATTTCCACCGCAAAGAAACAAGACTCAGAGGATGTTCTAAATTAAGTCAGTGAATATCTGTTGGCCTGTGTACTGGATGGCATTATGAGATGCCAAAATAAATTCAAATTAATCTGGAAACTATTTGGTAATATTAGTTGTAGGATTACATAAGTTGCTTGGAAATTATATATATAAAAGAAACTTAGAGAAATATTGGCTTGGAAAATAGAGTCTAAATAAAAAAAAAAAATTACATGTAAGACAGCTGAACAAGTGCCACAGAAGAATGAAAATTTTACCCAGTGTAACTTTGTTTCAGCACAGTAGTTAAATTTGTAGATATATTCACAGTTTCCAAATTAATGTCTTACAAATCTTATTTTAATCTTGAGAAAATTGAAGTCAGGATTAAAAATAGAAAATAGAAAAAAAATAATTAAAAATAAAACGATTGTAAAAAGATTGCAGCAAATATTTGTCAACTGTGCTGACTTCAGATAAAACTTCTTGCCTGTTTTATATGTCTTTAAAATTATAGAATGAAAGCTCATATTACTAATAGATAAATGATAAATTCTACTTCCATTTAAGTCTTTCATTTCTAATCATTTTCATTAAAAAACAGAGATTTTCAGGTTTAATGTTATACTTAAAAATATTTTACTGGTTGACGGTTTTCATTAGTGTATCCACATGACTGGAGCCACAGGCTAGCAGAGAGGGTTATAACATGTTCAAAAGATTGGCAAATGAAGCTAGGCAAATTCAGAAGCAGCAGTGTTCAGTATCTGCTCAGTGATGCTTATTCAATTTTCAGTAGTTCGTGTAGCTGTATAGTAAATTTTTCATCATATAGATTTTTTTTAGCAAGACTGCTGTCTTTCTAGAAGACACATTTGGGCAGCCTGTGTTCGCTGGCTGAACCAATCCTCTGTTCTTTATGGATATGCCCTCTAAGGTGGCTGTCATATTTGGATTAATTATTCCCTGAGGTATTAGAAGACCACTCTGCCCTTACAGCTTTTGTGCCATCATTCGAAGAACAATTTTGGATGCATTAATTACTGGATTCTGGGAATTCAGTCTTGGCTTCTGTGGGTAGTATCTCTATGCCATTAAAAACATGTGGGTATTGATTTTCTATGCATGTTTGCTTCTGGGTCCCCTTACTATCTATAGTCTGAACAGCAAACGAGCTAGATTTTAGTTTTGACTCAAAACTGAATTTTAAAACATGCCTATCATATGTTGTATATCAGGACTTGCTGAAATGCTGTAATAATGTTTGATGTTAAGATCAATGAAAATACTTAAGATGACTTTCTCTCCTGCTTCAGGCTTGCAAGGGTTTCATTTTTCCCAGAATTACTGTATTCCTAGAATTTGCTAATTACATCCTGGCATACTTGCATAACATTTACCATGTCAGCAAGTTCAGTTCCCATAAGATTCAGAAAAAGTGCTTATATTGCAAGTCTCCATTACTCTCAAATCCAGACACTTTCACTGGCCGGGAGAATGTGATGTCAAAGCTAGGAGTAATTCCTCCTGCTCCTCAGGAGTTTTGAGTTATTCTTTCTCCATGATCTTCTTGTTTTATTGCAATGTCCCTGACTAGGAGGTGCCTGCTAAAATCCTTAAGGACCTATGTGCAACAGAAGACACAGGACTCCAGGTTAGTAGATGTCAAATAAATAGGTTGTAGTACTGCTAAACCTGCTATCTAAAAGATGAATTCAGGATTATGTTGATAATGGAAGGTTCTATGGCCACAAAACTTTCCCTTTTTATCATTTTGAATGATCAATCTCATAATGATCGATCTCATAACTCTGGGCCTTTTGACAGAAACTGTTGAAGGCAAAGAATAGTCTTTATTCTGCATGTCCAGGCAGATCTTCCCTGAGCAATTCTTCTCCTTGAAAGTCTAAGAAACTTTTCCAGAGCTAACAAATCATCTTTATTTACAGAGAAGTGAGATTCTTTCAGCACCATCTTTTAAAGGTTGCATTGGTACTTTTCAAGCATTCGTTTTTGCTGAAACTGCTTCTCATAGTTGGGATAGAACAATGAGCAGCTGTGTCCAATATTCATCCAAATTTTGAAGATATGCATCTTGATGTTTCTCTCCCCAAGAAAAAAAAAAAAAAGAGATTACCTATAAATCAATGATACATATTCTTTTTTATAGTGTCCTTCTGATAGAGGCCAGAAGCAGAATGAAACATTTTTAGAAGGTCAGTCCTTTGCAGTAACTTACTTTATTGAGATATCTCCTTAAAGTGTCCCTTAAAAGATTATTTAAGAAAAACCCACTGCACAAGCATCTTCACAGTGCATGAATCCATATTAGATTTATAGGTAATCTCTTTCTTTTTCCTTGGGGAGAGAGGTAAAGGGCTTCTTGAGAATGAAAGAGCACAGATGAGGCTAAAAAGTGCAGGCAAAGACTGATGAGGCAAAACTGCAGTTCAGTTCATTTTCTGTTTTCATTTATTCACAGTTCCTCATATTATTAATTCTATTGGCGTAAATAATTGCATGACAATATACACATATTATTGACCAAATGTACACTTTGGTGGATACTGCTCAAACCGTAAAAAGGCAGTAAAAGTGGAAATAAAAAATAAGATAATTAATATTTTCTTTTATAAATATCCTGGCTTGAATACTTGCTGCTTTATTGTTTGAAAGTCTTAGATTAGGATCTCTTCATTCTCAATATTAGCTTCACAGAGCACAGGGCAGCACGGTGGTGTACGGCTGTACTGAAGCACACCCAGAGCAAGACTTCCCTGACTATGGCAGATGCTTGAGAGCTTGAAATCTGCGTGCTCATGGGGACTCTGCACACACAGTCAAAGAAGATAAAAAAGCTGCACCTCCCTTTTAATCTTAAACAACTTCTCTGAGGTCACCAGACACTTCTATTACAGATCTTCACATCTGAGTAGATTATTAGGAGGGGAAAAAGTTGAAAAAGGGATTCTGTTCGATTTGTTCTCCCTCTCAGCTTTTTCCTGTTCAGTTAAATAATCCATACTTCTAAGCCGTACTTCTTCCACAGTCAGGGTCGCAGTTCGAGTTACTGAGATCAACAGGCTGTCAACACAGGCACGTATGCTTGTGCTTTGATGTCTCCGAGATATTTCTTCAGGCTGGTGTGTTGGACACGTGCTACGGAACTCCTGGAAGCTGAGGTTAGGCTGAAGGTCCACGGCAGCAAGAACCGGCATTGCCGCGGGGGAGCGAGCAGAGGCAAACCCATGCGCACCCGCTGCGGAGCGGGGCTGTGTGGCCAAGCACAGAAGTGCTGAAATACACTGAGGCAGCAGCTCACATTCATTTGCTTATTTCTACAGCTTTTCTTTCTTCCCCCTGTCTCTTTGTCATGTAGATCATTTGTTTTCAGTGAGGTTACAAAGAGGGGATATGAATGGAAAAGACAAGATGGGAACTGGCCTTTGTAGAAGAGCTGCTTGACCAGAGGGAACTTAGAGAAAAACTGGGGCCTAGCAGAAGTTTTGGCATTGCAGCAGCTTGCTCCGGGTGAGGCACAGTTGCCACTTGGAGGATGGCCGGTGTGCAGGGACGCTGCTCCTGCACGGCTCCCCCAGCAGCAGCAGAGAGGAGTCACGGAGGGTGGAGCGGAGCGCAGGCGCCGGGCGAGCTCTGCTGCGCTCCCGGCGGAGCGGGTGGCCTCATGGTGCCGCGCAGCTGATAAGCCGCACAGTAACTGTCCATTGGGAAATACACGATGAGCTGTCTGGTGCTGGGCCCGCAATGGTGGCAAATCACTCCTTTCAGATGAACTTTGCTTGAACTTCTCCTTATTATAAACTTGTTATAATGCCAACACACACCTCCATCCCCAAAGTTACCCACCTCTGAGGTGCAAGCACCCCTCACTGAGCACTGCTCGACTGACTATACCTTTAAATGAAAGCAAGAGGCTTTTTCATCAATCAGTAACAAAAGTGACTCTGACTACAGTCACTCAAGCTCCACCTAAATGTAAAAGAAATTTAAAAGGTGAATTAAGGAGGGAAGAGGTAACTTCTGGGGACTGAACCTCCCTTCAGGAGTTGATGGACTTCCTCAGTTGATGGACTGAGGGTGTCCTTCAGCTCTGGAGGCTGCCTGAGGACACTGAGAACCCTCTCCCATCATCTGGCACGAGTGGTGATTGCACCTTTGTACATCAGAGCTGGCTAAGAACCCCTCGCTGGACATACAGGAGAATTTCCTGTATGGACATCCCAATCTGCTTTCCAAATGTTGCATTTGAATAAATCATGCTATTTGTGAATTTGACATGGATCCTCTACTTGTTTTGAAGGTACTCGGACCTACAGTTGACAGACTGTTCGTGAATCTGGTGCTGCCAGAGTTGGGCCTGTAGCTACCACAGTATTTGATACTCTTAGCCCCTCTAACCCCTGAGGTTTGGCTAGAATGCAAGGAGACTCATAGAAGATAAGGAGATTCTTACCATATTTGCCCCTGCTTCAAACCACAACAGCCTTGTGCTGATGAAAGGCCCCATCCCCTACAATTTGGCTGCTCCCATAGGTGTTGCAAGTCCAAGGTATGTTATGTACCTCAGTTACCTACTGCTTGCCAAATTAGAGAGGCATATGAATATAGAAGACATCTTGAATTGTTCCTGCATGACCAGGGAGGACTGGCAAAGAGAATTTAGGCACTCTAAAGTAAAATGTGTCCTTTTTTAGCAAAGTCAAATATTTGGGCTTTTTACATAGGGACGGGAAATGAAAAGTAAAAAAAAAGTAATACTGGGCAACAAACCACAGAATAAAGAAATACAGCATTGTTATTTATCTGAGGAATCAACAGTTATTTAAATATGAACTCACTTTTGTCTTTGGTCTGGAATACACTCTGAAGCCTAAAATAATAATACAAAAAAAATCTTGCATTTTTCCAGAGAATGTTTTCCAATATTTTCCTTCTAAAAATTGCAGGTCAAAAAAACCAAAAGATAAAAATCTAGTTATGCAAATCCTTCCTTGCAATGACTTTTTTTCCCGTCAAAGCTTTTAATATCTGAACTTAAAAGCTGAAAAAAGAGTCCTAGAAAAAATGGATGTTTAATGTCTGGGAAATCTAGACATAAAATGGAGAACTATGTAAATGTGGTAAATGTCCTTTAATTAGTAGCTGATGACCAAGACTTTAAAGAGGCTCCAGACATCTGTGTTATCTGTTGTTGCCAATACCACAGTACTAATGTGCTTTCACACAGGAATTCACCTGGGAATGAAGTAGAGCACACCTTGTGGGTCCAACCACCCCTGCTGGGTGGCATCCTCCATCATAAAGAAGGAACACACAAATTTTTGGTTGGGAGGTGACCCTCCTTTGAGTATTCCCTTAATTCAGCACTGTCTGAGAGACCAACAACTCAGATACTGAAGTACCTGCTTGGACCTCATCCTAAATACCTCTAGAGAGAGGTGCCCTGAAGAGCAGATGTGTCTTCCCACCTCCCACTTTGGTAAAGGGCAGGGTAACAAGGGATAGCAGCCAGATTTTATTTTCCACTCTCTATTTGGAACCATTGACTTCAGTGGAATTATTGAATTATTCTGGGTTTAAATGCCATCCTTGGGAGTAGCAGAGACCTCGGGTCCCTTTCCACCGCAGAGATCCTCTTTCCCAGCTTTTACACACTGCACAACGGCACTTTGGCATGTGCTGCTCCTGCACATTTCTCCCACAATTACCTGCTTCCTCTCCTGCGGCCTTTTCTGGCATAACGTGTCCTGTTCTGAAAATTCACATACCTGACATATTTGGAAGTGCCAAGTTCTGGACACATCTGGATATTAGATTCACTCTGAAAAGTTAGCTGCACTTTTTGTAATTAAAGCTCTGTCATAGGAAATTCCACTAAGTTTTTCCTCTCTACATTATCATTTTGCCTCTGTTATTTTATTGCTTTCTTTATTAAAAGAGAGATAGAAATCATGCAAAATGCTGCAGAAACTTAGATGGAAGATGTCATTTTTAGAACAAGAATGTAAAGTCCTGTTCTTCCACTTAAGGGCTTACGTCCCTCACAGCTAAATTCAGTGGAAACTGCCATCCACTGCGGCAGATGTAACTCAGTAACTGACAATAGCCCTTGGGAAGCAGCTCCGTGAGATGAACAACAAGAAAATGTGTTTGTCAGTAGACTCTTGCTGTGAAGATTTTTGCGTGAGCACACGATCGTCAAAGTTTTTCTCGTTAAGTTATAGTTTGAGCAGTCTGAGAAGCCTCTTGCTTGACTCCAACTAGTGATTCATACTCAAAAACGAATGTTATTTTTCTTTTAGTAAAAATAAAGCAGACATACTTTTATTTGTTATCCTAGAAAGAATTAGATTCTTTCCATATCTTTATGTCTCTAAAGAAAGCATTATTTTATTCTACTAGCTAATCAGATAGTAAGCTAAAAATCATCTACTTTTCTATCTATACCTTTATTAAAGGTTTGATTCAGCAAGATACTGAAGTACTTCTTATCTCACCTCAGTTCCTGAGCAGCCCTATTGAACCAAATGCAACTATTTACTCAGCTAGTGGTAGGCACAGGCATCACTATTTTGCTGAATTGGTGATCAACCTACTTAGAATAAAAGAGCTATAATTACCCAGGAACTCAATTCACACTTGCTTCCTTTCCTTTGTCATGATGCTTAAATCAGCTGTGCTAATGAGAGAAGTTATCATCATTAATTACTCATCACCACCTTCCCTGCTAGAAGTTACTTAACTCTCTTACTGCCAGACAAAGCCCCTTTAGAATTTCATGTAAAATTATACTGGTTACCTTAAAAACTTGGTCTTTGCTACCTTGGCTCTTTTAAACTGAAATTAATGAGGGAGCTTGTGACCTTCCTTCTTCTTTAGCTTAGCTGCTTATGGACTTATGAACTATTTGTGTATTTGTATCCTGAAGTACAGTGTAAGTAGTATGTGTGGGTCAATAGCAATTCAATGCTGAATTTGAAGGGGAAAAAAGATGTATTTTAAAAATTGATTTCAGTAATAACAAATACAAATGTATAATGCAACAACTAAACAAAAGGCTACACCTTAAAGTAGCTTTTTCAGCCCCATAACTAAGAAGTCTGCTTTTGAAAGCAGAGGCATATTGGACGGGTACCACTTCCCGTTCTGATCACATTAAGGGTTCTTTTCTTTCTTTCTAGTGGAAAGCCTGTTCTTCCCTCTGGCAAACTGACAGATGGGGTAAGTGTGTGGCAGTTTTCTCTCTTTTTCTCCTCAGTGTTCCCTGCAAGGAAGGGCTTGGCAGGGAGATGGGATCACTCAGTGCTGCAGTGAAGCCCTGAAGCTGCAGTGCAGCTGGAAGCCAAGGGCCCTTGAATGTGGTGCTGGGACATGTACTTGGGCCTTTGCAGTTGGGAGTATGCTGTAAATTAACGTTCGCATTATGGACTTTTGGCCACTTTGTACTTTGAAAGAATATTTTCAAAAATGGTAATTCATACCAGAGATGTTTGGGAAATGCATGCTTCAAATGCACGCTTGGTCTAAAAGCCTATTTTTTTTGAACCAGGTTGAGATTTGTCTGCTTCAAATGTATTGTGGGCCATAGCCCAGCATTTGGTCTTGCAGGTAGCATATGTTCTGTATATATATTTTAAATATGTTTATATATCTAGCTTTTGCATACCTGTACCCAGAAGTAATGTGGGGAAAGGTGGGACCAGGGTCTGGAGCTCCCTGAGGTGGGTGACCCTACTGCCCCAGGGCTGCTCCGGTTGCTGGAAGCCCAGGTTCCCTCTTGGAGGTGACCTGGCAGGCTCCCCTTCGGCTACCTGAGTTGTGGCTCAGAGCGGGGCTGCGCTGCTAAGGCTCCCGCATGGGGCAACCAGTCCTTTGGCTCTGTGTGTGTGTGTGTGTAGGATTGTGTCTTTTCATGGCCATGGGGTTCAATGCAGTTTAGCTCTGCTACTTTTGTTTAATTAATTGCACAAAGTTGAGTGAGAAACTCTGGGATCGCTCCCTTTTCGTCAGCCTGGTCTCTCTGCAGAGCCTGGAGGAGGTGGTGTCTGTTTGGGACAAGAGCTCATGTCCCCTCAGGAGGAGGAATGTGGGATTCAGGACATCCCTCCAGTGCATTAAAACAGTTGAAATTCCTAAAAGCTTCAGTAGATTTACGCTGTGAATACCATAGAATATAACTCAGTTGAATGTCTGCTTTTAAAATGATACTTCATTTATGGTACTGAACTTCTTCGTAATATGTATTGTGTGTTTCTTGGGACTGAGAAGCCTGGAGGAAAACCATAGTTTCACAAAATAAGAAGCACGGAGAGAGGCAGGTGAGAGAGAGATGTAGCTGCACAGTCCCCTTCTGCGAGCCCCTTGCCTGGGCTTTGCAGTATCCAGAGCACTAGATGGCAGTGCGACACCTACACATGGAGACTCCCACAGATTTTGCGGGGGAAAAAAAAAAAAAAACCTCTTTCAGGTAGCTGCTGCAGCTTCTTGCACAGCAATAACTTCTACCTTAACTGTTCTACTCTTGTGGTGAATTTCTAATCCTGGGGTGAAAAACCATAGGACAAGTTCAGCTCAACAGAGGTCTCCTGAGTTTGATCCTTGCTTGTTCCTGGCTGTTTAATCAGAGTTGCATTTACATTTGTTATATTATCTAGTAATTATTTCACATGTTGAAATCTGTTCATATGTGATTTAATGTCCCTCATTAAGTCTTGCACCTTCTATGCGTGTTTGACACTAGCTCAAATAGCTTTGTAACATCCTTCCCGTGTATTCCCCCTGGAATACTCCAGGCATTGCAGATGTTCCATTTGCACTTCCTCTTTTTCCGATGAGCAAAGTCTATGCAATAGCACAGGACATGAGGAAGCTTTGCTGCATGTATATTCCAGGTCCACCTCTTTCTCAGGCTTTTTTGGGTGGTTTTCCGGAGTAAGCCCAGAGCTAGAAAAACCTGTAATAACATTTGACTTTATACGCACTCCGTTTCGTGTATTTTCTGTTCAAGTGACTTTTCTATTCCAGTATGGCTGTATAAAAGGATTTAATACATATCTAAGTGTTGAGTAAAGCTGTGTAGTATGCTATGAAGTTCTTTCTCTTTTATCTTTTGTTTCTTTTTTTATTGTTTTCACGTATGACTAAAACCAAATCTGCTATGGTGCGCTCACAGGAGAACTTTCAGTTAATTCTGTCCTAGTACTGGCAGAGTGTTACCCTAGTATCAAGAAATAGAGAGAGAGGAATCACTTTACTGCAGTTTTTGAATTATGAACCAGAAAGAAAGTTAATAGCTCAGTCATAACATGCTGAACTTTTAATCTATGTATCTAAGTTTTATTTTAATTCCTATTCTTCAAAGCTTTCTTTATTGCACATTTAGGATGAAACCTTCCTTAGTGAAATTCTGGTTTGAATTTTTAGTGAGTGAAGAAGCAGAGAGGAGCTCCAGGCGGTCTCTTGTGGTTCTGGGGTCTGGGTATGAGGCACTGCTCTAACCCAAGGCAAGCAGTAATCCCACAAGTTCCACAGGAATGTACTCTGCCAAATATCTTTCTACATCCCATATAACTGCACAGCTTCATTTCTCAGGTCTTCATTTGCTATCTACCCACTAATTCTTCTAGTATTTTCCCCATTAGAGCAATCTCTCTCTCACTATTTATTATTTCCGTCCCATCCACCCATCTGCTTTTTTTAGCTACCTTTTCCTTCCTCCCTCACTGCTTCTGTACAGATCCTAGTCACAGGGATCTGGAACTTATATATTGCCTTGCAGGAAATTGAGACACACTTAACATTTGTTTCCTCCTGTAAGGACTGATTGGTATTGCCCTTTCTTTACGTCCATGTCCCTATCAGGAGTTCAACTGATTATTTTTGTTCTCAACAGAGTATGTGAATGTGTTTTTACACAATAAAAACTGCAGGAATGCTTAATCCTGAATTCCAACAATGAATAATTGTGGTATGCTTATGCTGATGGTACCTCTTCATTCTTGTTTCTGAATGTGACGGAGCTCCGGAGTTGGGATTCTCTGCCTAGCCCCTTCCCATCAAGAAGTTGCTCCTGCAGTGGAGGGCAGCAGTGGTGCTGCCCCTGCCAGCAGTACCCAAGTGCTGCTGCCCTCGGGGTTTTCTTCTCAAGTGAAACAGAAAGCAAAAGTGAAATTAAGCCCTTATGGAAAATGCCTCCCCTAACCAGGCAGTGTGGTATGAGGCAAGAGTCAGCTGGAAGTTCTTCATGAAATCGTTTTGGAGCTTTTGAGTGCTGAAGGGATCTGTGGATAAACTCCTCCATCCCTAGTGCTACACATACTATAGAGCACCTTGCAGTTGAGACAATTTATTGTGTGATATTATCAGCAAGTCACAAATATGCTTTTTTAAAAGTTATTAAATATTTTCCTTTGTACTTTAACCACAGCTGGTTGCAAAAGGTATTTTGAACATCTGTTGTTTGATTTATGCTTTGATTTGACATGTTGACAAAAAGATGTTTGTCCTTTCGGTTTCTGAGCGAGTGATCTCTTTGAGGTACGAGGTTAGCAGCCTTGGGTGAAAGATACCTATCTCACACTCACAAATTCACACCTGCATATGGAACAAGAGATTAATGTATTAGAGACTGACTTTTAATGAGACTGATTTTCTTTCACAAGCGAGGAACTGTCTTAATTTGGGGGTAGAAAAGCAAGGCAGCCTGCATAGATCTGTTTACTCTTACAGTGCCGGGATTGAAGTTTTATGTAGTCACAATATTATATTAGATATTTTTGTGCTTTGTAAGGTACTACACAGTTCCAGGTGTTGAAGAAAGCAGGAGCTATTCCTTATGGTGTTTTATTTTAACACATAAAAATGTATGTTAGGTAAGGTCCAGTGTATTTGGTTTAGCCTCAAGGTGTAGGTCTTCCATAGAAGCATTTTTCATAATTCTTATGGGTGGATTCTGCAGAGTGGCTTTCTCAAGCAAGGGGAAAATAAAAATAAAAATGTGCTTTGCTGGTGAGCAGCTTTGTTTCCAGAACGACCTCCGAGATAAAATCAAAAACCGCTTCTTTGATCAAAAATTCCCAAACACAAAACACAATATAAGTTACGGGTGACTGAAATGCTTAAATATCTGTCTTGCAGTGGAGAGTCAGTTCAGGCTCTGTTTCACTTCCAGAATCCCAGGCCTTTACTGTTTTGCCATTTCCAGCTGAGATTTTTGTTGTCATTATGTTCCTGTTTACATGTTGCTAGATGAAATATCGTAGTATATCTGATATGAATTCTGGACTTTGAAATCTAGTCATACAGTCAGGTTGTGGCAGTGATTCCAGTAGCATGAATTTGTTTTGATTTTTGATTGGGTTTTTCTGGTCAATGAAGTCTTTGAGTTGGTAATGCAGCTCCCTTCCTCTAGGCTTCAAACCTTCCCCAGAAGAATTTTTTTTCTTAATTATGGGATTTAATTTCAGAAAGGAAATCACTTGCACAAATAATCCCCACTGCAAATCTTTGGCATCTGGCTAATTAGTGTGTGACTTTCCTATCTGTGTTTTTCTTTTTTCCTTTGTTTTTTTCTTTGTTTATTTTTCTCCTTCCCCTCTGCAGGGTTAACTATAGGTTTAAAGCAAATCTTGGCCAAGTTGGTATTCCCTTAGCACCTAAGGTCACCTGCATAGCTCTTAAGATACTTTGTCTTTTAGGCTTCTCTTATTTAAATCCTCAAAGAGTAAAATGATACATTAGAAAAAACATAAATCAAAAGTAGTAGTATTATCCAGTGCTGCATGTCTCATTCAATAAGACTACCTTGTGAATACATTCATTAAGAATTATACGTTCTGAATTTTAGAACATTGTTACTCATACCTAAAGATCCAGTGTGGGCTATGATAGCATCTCATCTTTTGAAGCAAACTTTAAAGAAAATTTCTATTTTAATCTTTATGCCCTAAACACAAAAATATTCCCAAATTGTCGCTTGTTCTTCACAGTAAAGTTCCGAAAATATATATGACTTTTTTTTTTTTTTTAAGAAATATAACTAACATATTGGAAAATGCATCATGTTTATGTTGCCTGTTTCATTCTTCTCCCTCCCTCTAAGGGATGGTTGCTTGATAGGTTATCTCTCTGGGACAAAACAAACAAAATGTAGTCTCTTTTGGCTGGGAAAAGGCTGAAGAAATAAAGCTGAGTTGGCCTTTGAAGTGGCACATTCATCATGCTTGTTAATTCTTTCAATAGAAAGACATTAAAATGTAAAGAAAATGGTTAGAGATGGCAAAAATAAACAATAACATGTTAATACTGATAAAATTATGACATGGTATGTATAAATTAGGTGAAAAGGCATATATTTTTCTTTTCTTTCCTTGAGAAACTCTAGTTTGTCACTCTTGGTGGCGTAATCATTAGGATAATGAAAGGTGTTTTTTTTTTTTTTTTTTTTTTTTTTTTTTTAGTGGAGGGGAGCATCTGCAAAGCTCAGTAAAAGTAAATCTTTCTATCTAAAGGAATACCTTTCCATCTCATGGAAGAAGAGCAAGTACCTTGAACTTCACTCTTACTGCATTTGAGTACTCTCTTTTTGCATCTTTTACAGATTTATTGCAATAAATAGATGGGCAGAAAAGGGGCTGCCGCTACTAAAGGATAAAACAAACACAGTGGAAGATGAAGTAATGGAAGGGGCTGGATGTAGGAGGAAGTTTGAGGGTTGATGCAGACTTAAACAGATGCAGAGAAGAAAATAAAGAGCTAAGCTGGTAAAGGTATGTTAGTATGGGAAGGATAAAGGTTTGGTGAGATTTAGGGGATGGAGAAAATATCAGGGATAGTGAGTTTGGAGTGCAGGAAGTGGTACGTGATGGCAGCACATGGCGAAGGAGAGCTTCTCTTTGCCCTTCCCTTGGTGGGTTCCTGTGTGTCCGGAGGTGGTGTCCTGCTCAACTGATGGTCCACAGCAAAAAAAAAAAAAAAAAAA
>VWPW01012013.1:251569-277087 GCA_013389825.1 Crypturellus undulatus | reverse complement strand
AAAAAAAAAAAAAAAAAAAAAAGCCTGCTTGCTGTAGCTTTCTTTTGATCTTACCCTGGTGCCTGCCCCATCCATCATGGCCATTTATTGCCTTATCTATGCACATTTGCTCTCTGTGGAACCATTTAGGCACCCATCCTCATTAGGCTATCAGGTGATTTACTCGCAGTCCACACAAAGCCCATGCACAGTGGGACCTTCCATTGATGTGCAAGTGCCTCTCCCCGGATGCAGAACTGAATTGTGCTGCTCAGAATGCTCCAGTCCCTAGTGTGCATGTTGGCAGAGTATCACTCATACTAGTGTTGATAACTGCACTGAACAGGCCCTCAAAATGGAGAGAAACTTGGGTGAGAAGTATCTCCAGGAGCACTACTTTCCAGCCCAGTGATTGGAGGATAAAACATAACCTGAAGGTGATCCTTCTGCCCGTTGTTTGACAATATCTAAAACGGAACCTTTCAGTTTGTTTCAAGACTGAATAGCAAGAAAGCAAGTGTTTGGAATATTCTTTCCTCTCCTCTTCCTCCCTCCCTCCCCTGCTCCTACTTACAGGTACGACTCTGCTGCCCCACGTTTAGAAACTGACTACAAAGAATTTATTCAGATAAAATATCAGGATTGAAAATACAAGTACCTTAATTTCCATACCTGTAAAATAACTGCAATGCTGCATAATATGCAATTAAAATTCCTCCACATGCTTAAACACTTAATTCTAAGGATATTTTTAAATGAAAGGAATCAGGGGCCTCATACATAATATATAATAAGAGAAGTAAAGAGAAATACAAATACACTGTATGTATCCAGATCAAGGTATCTGTAAAGAAAGCTTCTGAGATCCATATGGTGAAGTAGGAAGAGGAGTTCTGATAGTTTGTGAAAGGCAATGGGATCCACTACAAGTGATGCTACTGTCACTTATATTCCTGTCCTCTGCTTGTGCTGCTTACTAGTGCCCCATTTTCCCCTTTTGAAGGGGTATTTTATTGTTTTTTCTTTTATTGATGTTGTTTTTTTCTTTTACCCTTGGTTCAAGTGCTTCAGAACTACCTTGCTTCTCTAATAACTCAGCATGATTTTGCTCATAATAAGAAATATTGAATGAGCAAAGTCATTGGGTAGCTAATGAAAAATGAAGTGTAATACAGCAGTGGTAACAAGCCTGCCATATCATCTCCCCTTGACCTGCCAGTTCAGATTACTTTACCAAGGTACCTCAGCAATCTGGTGCTGATGTTGGATTTGATTAAGCTGCTTAATTTTGTATTTAGGGATTAGTAATGAATACATAAAGGTCACCTGCTATGATACTATTATGAAATATTTCATGTCATCATCCCTCTTAGATAATGTCCTAACATCTAATAAAAGCTGCGAGTGAGCAGTGTAACAGTTTGAACTGTGTGTGCAGCTACATTCTGAATGGATGTACAATATTAGACTGTTTACTTAGTACTAGAGCTGCTCAGGCTTTATTTTCCCCACAAGGAAAAAAAATGTGTGTGAGGGGTGGAAATTACATCTTATGAACTACCAGGAGCAGAAGTTTAGGTTTCACAGAACAATTTCCAGCAGGGGAAGATAAATTTTCTGATAATGGCAGTACACTTTGTTTCTATGGACAGCACACTCAAAGAACACTTCAGAGTAAACATCCAGCTATACAATATGTCTCTAAGGACAGACGTTAATTTGAGTCCTGAATGATGTATCGCTCTAATAAAGTCAAAATCAGGAGCTGAATAAAGGGTGTCCTTCACCTGCTGCTGGGGCTGTCACGCATTTGGGCGATGAAGTAGTGGATTACATTCACACAACTAATGAAAGGTCTTAACAAATGAGAGGATATGCTAAAGAGATGGAGTAGCAGGTCTTGATTCAATAAGGAACCAGTCGTTCCCGAACTTCCCCCTCGCTCCCTGTGATTAATCTGTATTTGAGATTGCTGACCCGAGTGATCATTCCCTTTGCTTTCAGACTCCGTAGTGACTAATAATCTAAAGCTGAAGCTCTGCGCTTACCTAAGATAATTTCACTTGCTCTGCTTGTTTCAATAGGGTTTTTTTAAATACTTTTTTTAAAATTAAATTTGGGAGGACAGAAACCAAAAAAAAACCACCAGGAAGGCATTTAGTACAATGGAGAGGTGCTAGTTTTTGATTATTGAAACAGTTTGTCAGAAATAATGAAGTACTTTACTTACATTTGCTAGGAAGGAGAAGGCCAGAAATCAACAAACTGAACAATGGCAAAGATTTAACATTTGAGTATAAGAAAATTTTAGAAAGAATTACATAGGGTGTTGATTTTCCAAGAGAGACTCGAGCTAAAATTGAAAATCAGATCAAGATGCATGAAAAGATATTGTATAACATTTGGAGTTTGTTCTTTCTGATGTCCTGACATTACTTTGGCAATACAGAAAGCAGCACTTTTATAAGTGAGTTCACACTCCCCTCCTGTGGGTTCTGGCTGTAGGACCACAACAATGTATGCAACTGGTGAGGAAAGGTGAATATGATGGATTGGATACAGTGCATAGATTAATAGGTGTTGGAGCAGAGAAAAATGTGCAATGAGGAGAAAGGAGGCAAGGGAGGAGGAAAAAACAGGTGTTGTAGCTTACGTAGAAGGTTTATGGAATTTGGCGCAGAGCTTGATCCCATTGAAGTTGATGGCAAGGCTCCCATTAACTTTAATCATGCAGAATCCAGATATTTCCCAGGGTAACTAGAAGAAAGTAAGAAAGATTGCAGGGGAGCAAAATAATTGTGGAAAGATGGGAACTTGGAGAGCAGTAACACTGAAAAATACAGACTTGTCAGGGGCTAGCCAGCAGAATGTGGTGATTTATTAACAATAATTTTATTCACTTGGTCACTGACCCAGGGTAAAACTTCAAACAAAAGGCAGAACTGTTTAAAAAAAAAAAAATCTGTGCTGTCATCTGCCTCTTCATCAATACACATCCAAATGTCACCTCGTGAGTTAGCAAGGCTTGGAGCAGTATGTCCCTTACTTGTTGATTGATTGTGGTCTTCTAGAAAGATTGAGTCTTCTGGCAAGGGTGAAAACAAGCAGCATTCGCTCATTCTTGCTTAAGGAAGCATAGCTTGTCAGCCAAAAATGCACTTGCCATTCTATAGCTTTAGCCTATTTGTGCATTTTTTATTTTGGTCGATTTTTTTCATTACCTAAGTGTTTTTTTAAAGGTGGCTGAAGGACATCTGGGAGGGACTAGTGGGGTTCACTGCAATGTGGTTATTTCCAATTCAGTGCTATAACTTGAACAGAGCGAATTCAGTCTTCCTGCTGAAATCGCAGCCCTCAGTCTGTTCAAATTTTATCATCA
Organism: Crypturellus undulatus; assembly: GCA_013389825.1. NCBI lineage: Eukaryota > Metazoa > Chordata > Aves > Tinamiformes > Tinamidae > Crypturellus > Crypturellus undulatus. The sequence goes on along the minus strand of VWPW01012013.1, from coordinate 273,729 downwards.
GGGAGCCTGTCCTAAACTGTCAGCATTACCATGTACTGGTGAATGCATCTTCCAGACATTTTTAGCCCCTGAGCCATGTGTGAGACTGCTCAAAAGACCCAAATTATAAGTAATTTGTTGTGAGGCGGTGAGGAAATCCTGAGACTAGGTATAGAAGCTTGGTTTGCATGTACACCGGCACTGTAGGATTTTCTGTAGAAAAAAAAACGAATCTTACAAAAGGGTGGAAATAAAATATTATGATTAAGGGTCTTAGACCAATGTGTTTGGTATCTTCAGAGCTTGAACTGTTTAAAGAAAGGTTTTAGAATAGTGGAAAAAGTGGTATCACACTTACCTCGTGACATCGTGCTAGAGGTGATGGTACCAGGTTAGATGGAATCTTGGATTCTGTTCCGGAGCCTTATCCTCCTAAACACTATTGGCCTTAGGACTATGAGCTGCTCGTAATTATTTTTGAGAAGAGGTTGGAAATAGAAAACAAGATTTTTTTTTTTTTTAACACTGGCTGAACTTTTATTTCTGAGGGCCCCAGTTTCCAGGATTATTTTCATGATGCATGCCTAATACCTGGGCCTGGGCTCTTGTAACAAAAGTAATCTGCACCATAGTACAATTTAAGCTCAATGCTGGTAACACGATGCACTTGGTGTAGGTGAGCTTAGAGCCAGGGAGAATTCAGTACACCCTGCTGAATGACTTAAGAGGATCTAATGCAGCTGACTTGTATTTTCATCACAGAATATTGCCAGAAGTTTCTCTGGCACCTGGTTTTGCTTTTTAGGAGTAAAGCCGGTATTCTTGGTGTGTATCAGGCTAGACTAGGTGGTTTTGGGATTGTGTCTCCTTCCTGCCCTCTGGAAAGGAGCCTTGTCCTGCGGCTCCTGATGGGATGCCCCAGGACAGACCCTCGTGAGGCTTCTCCCTCCTGGCAGGCCTGGGAGCGACTCGGTATCTGTCACCCCTGTGCAAGCAGCTGCCTCTGCCCCGTAGAAACCACAGAAGACCTGAGGGTTGCTGTTCTGGCAACCCTGGCTTGAGAGTAGCACTGGATTATTTAGTGTTCACGACTACTTAATTCTTAGCTGTCCTGCAGCTTGCCATTTGGTGCAGTTGTTTTGAACGCCAAGAATACTGCACAATTAACCATGGCAAAAAGTGTGTATTTAGCATTCATATTTTTGGGAAGGGTAGTTAGATACACTTACCTAACTATCATAATTACAATCCATATGATAACAAAGTACTTTTACCCACCTGAAAAACATTTTTGACTGAGGTAATATTTGAAAAAATCAGTCTGCCCAATCAGCATCTTATTAACACTGTGATCGTTACATAGATTTTGTGTTTTATGACTGACTTCTACTTGCCTAACCATGCATATTCTTTTATTTTTGACAAAAGTACCTAATACGAGATATCTTTTGGAAGGCTGTTTTTAGAGGGAGATCACAGTTCATATCTGCCCTAGGAGCAATAAAAAGCAAAGCAGGGAGTCGGGGCTCAGAACAGTCTGAACGCGGAGATGGCAGGAGATGTATTTGATAAGGAAGCAGAGACAAACAGCCCTAGGGGCAAGGGGACCTCCTGGTAGCCAAGCACAGCACCGCGTCTGTGTTAGAGACAGAGCGAGCAAGTCCCGGAGCAGAGGAACATCTTGCAGGGCGGTCCTGTCAATCCAGACAGTTATTTTTTACACAAACAGAGGCTTTAGGTGTTTTTAGCCTTGTTAAGTGCTTGTTTTTGTGCAGTTGCTTTTTTCAGATTTTTTTTCTGTGCTGCCAATATAATTAAATAACTTCTAGGCCTATAGCCGAAATAGATATACATAGGTAATTAAATCTTATTTATATTACTTTTTTTGTGCTGTGTTTTTTAGCTAGGATTCAAGCTTCAGATAGCTGAGCATGTACTGCTACTGATTCAAAGTTATAAGTCTGGCTTGACTTTGAAGGAGTCCCAAAGTCCAGATCATCAAAAGCCCATAGGTACTGTCAACATCTGGGATTACGTGCCTGGATATCCGATTGTAATGCTGACTGTCCCCGGCGTATCCTACGGTCTAGTACTGTAAATCTCAGCATGATGAACAAGATAATTGCAAAATTCTGCAATCTAATATGGATTAGAAAGCTGATTTCTTATTTCATTAGGACTGTCTTCAGTCTAATTCCATAAAGCCAAGAACTTAACTTATGAGAGTTTTTGTGATGAAATGTCAATAATCTGCAGCACCCAGAATAGCTGTTTGAATCCGGACTTCTGTTTAGCGGTAGAAATTTTTTGTCTACAGTACAGCAGTGAGTTTCAGGCAATTTTGAATAGTATTTTATGAAGTATTTCTGAAGTATTTCATTGCTTTTGGAATAGCTTCTAGATAAAAACTGATGATTAACTTGCAGAAAAATGTGTTATTCAAAACTTTTTTTTAATGATCCTTGAATGTAGGTATCTTTTTATGGAATGAGAATAGCTCTCTCCAAAGCAGATAAAAAAGTTAAATATTGGTAATCGCTCATTTAAAAACTAGTTGATGAAGGTACTCCTAGTGACTCGTGTGTGAAGAAGCTGAAACTTATGCCCCGTCTTTTGCTGTTCCCGAACAAGCCTGGGCTGTGCTGATGCCAGGTGTAACAGAGCAGCTTGGAAAGTGCTGCTCGAACACTTTGTGCTGCCTCTACTTCTGTTTCAAAGTTAGCACGGTTTCTCCTCTGCGTGCCTCGGACCTTATTTCGCTGATGGTAGCTGAAAACCAGAGTACAATGCCACAAAATGACATTAAAGGGCAATACCTGTAGCTCTGAAGTCACAGCAATTGTACTTTCATAAATCCTTGCATTCAAGATTTATGACTGGCCAGACTTGTGAAACCACTTGGATTTCAGGAGAATTTTTAGCTCTTTGGTATAAATGCCTGCAATCCAGAATTATTTTTGCCTTGTTACCTACAGTGCCTCATGCCAGCTGAGCCTTCCCACCTACTGTGAGGATAAACATGTTACATCTACAGGCACTGCAGTATTTAAAGATGGGTCCATATGGTAATAACTGTTTGCATCGATGTGTTGAGATGAGCCTCAGCGTATTGCTAGGCTCACTTCTCTCTGTCTAAACAACTTTTATTTTTTTCTCCTCCCTGCCACTCAATTCACCTACTAGCAGTTACAGGCTTATAAGCATGCTTCGTGCTAGAATTATGATCCCAAAAGCAGACGAGATATTATTCTAGTCTCAGTATGTAGATGATCAATCCACAGCAATTGAATGACATACTCTGATATAATACATTATTTTAATAAGGCCAATGAGACAATTTTGATTTCCTTTGTGTTTAACCCCACCCTTGCTTCCAAGTTCCCTCTGTTTTAAAAGAATCCTCAAACCTTGTTCATACTGAGTGAAAGCAAAACTTTTTTTTTAATGTTCTTTTGGACATGTTATTACTTTGGGAAGAACGTCCAATGCTCTTACAGTACAATTCCAGCAGCACCAAATGATTTATTTGCTGGGTTTTTAGACATTTTTTTTTAAAATATTTTTGATTGTGTGTACAACAATATCTGTATGTTAAAATGCTCAATCTGATTGTTCCTTATTGGCAAGAGGAAGACGTTTTGAGCTGCCTTCTGGCAGGTCTCCCTCCCTGAATCTGCTGCACGTAGCTTTTTCCCCAGCGTAGGCACAATCGCGCTTTGTCCTCTGCAGAGCAGATCAGCGCGTGGGGAAACCTCATCTCGGCCCCGGCACAGCTCGACTCCTGCGGTGTCCAGACCCGAGTTCTGGCCATCTGCATCCTACTGCCTCAGCAAGTCTGCTCTTAGTGCTGCCATCGAGCATTTTCTGCACGCAGTCTTTGCACTTGGAAATGAGCAGCGCTGCGTTTTTCTAATTCTAGTGCATCAGCGAGGCTGGGTAAATACTTTGGGAAAAGTTATTGGGGCTAGAAATGTTGCCTTTAGACTCCTTATTTTTGTGTTTATTTTTCCTCTCAACTTACCACTCCTCTAACTACATTATATTATTCAACCATTTGTCCCATTACAGACTACCAGTCACCTTAATCATAAAAAAACTCTTGTCTTCCTCTAATACAGTGCTGCTTTAATACTGAAAATTATTCATAAAACATATTACAGAGGTATTTTTGTGAGAAGGGTCCACATAGGGTTTATTTTTTTGTATTCTTCAGCTTGGATCCTTGCCATCCAATAGTGACATGTATGCAATGTCCAATGATGTGGGCATGTAAACATGTTTATGGAGAAGAGTTTTTTTTTGTTTTTGTTTTTTAATTGCCATCTGCAAAAGTTTGTTATTTTTTTCCATAGGGGCTTTTCAAAAAAAAAATTCAAAATACCATTTATTTTGTCTTTAAATATGAAAAGTAACATTTCTTCTCATTTGTTGTTGTTAATAAAGAAGTAGCAACCAGATGGTTCCTGCCACAAAACACTAAACATCTAAATGCATAATGAAAAATGAGCGGATATGGCAGTCAGGAAATGCAAAGAAACTCTATACAAGAGGCACTGAGTGCACAGCTTAGGTGGTTTTTGAATGCAAACCAATGCAAGCCTTGATTGCCTCTTTAGCTGCATTAAAAGTGGGGGAAGATGGAAACAGACAGTTCAGTAAAGCAAATCAGCGGAAACATCATCTGGCCCTGATTGACACGTGCAGCCTAGAGCAGAGGGCTTTTGGGCACAGAGCATTTACACTATAGGGATCTGGAGGTTGTTTTAAATGCAAAGTATTTCCCACTTCTGGAAAATCAGCAGTCTATATTCATTGTATCATTCTGTGCATTTTCTTCTGTTCATAGGATTTTTGTTAAACATTTGAAAATCACATACCCATCTCTTATTGCTGTAAGGAGACAGGTAGTGTCATCTTTGTCACTATGAAGGTAGTTGCTGTCATGCTGGCCTAGTGTCAGATACATGTTCATGGTAGGATTTTCTGACTAATCCATGGATACTGGTTATTTTACCTCCCTTTTTTATACTTGGTAGTGATAGAGACCTCTGCAAATAAGATCAAATTATTTTTAGCATTATTTTAATAGTCTTCTCATGTCTTTACCTTAAATAGAAAATAAGGTCCAAAACTCTACTGGCTTGTTTAACAAAAATAGAGTGAAGAAACTGCATCAAGAGAAAGCAACTCATAATGATCTGAGTGAGATTTGCAAACAAGAGACTTAATCTGATCCCTGTTCCAAAACTCCTCCCAGATGAGTGGAAGAATTCCCGCTGACTCAGCTAGGTGCTGCATGAGGGCATTCACAGGCACATCTCCAAAACCTGTTTAAAACTTCATAACTGAGTCTTCTGTGAATAGGCACTGAATCTTTGATTACCTTATGCCGTTCTTTCATTACCTTATATATTTCATATGAATTTATGAATTGATGTGGTTTTTTTTTTTTTTGTATATGTGTATGAGTAGGTGTGGTATGAGTATGTGCAAGTGGCGGATCTAAATCAGGCGAAATGGGTGCTCCACAGCAGCTGCAAGCCCTCGGGTGAAGGACCCACGTGCTGGCTCTGCAATGGCCTGGCACCTGGGAGCAAGTGCGAGCCTTGTGCGAGCAGAGAGGCTGATGGATATTGCACAGTTTGAGATATATATATATATATATATTTTAATAGCAATTAAAAAAAAGTACCAGTGCATTTTAAATATTCAACTTAAGTTGTCAGGGTTAGTATTTTTGTAGGCTATTGCAGATGACTAAGTTTTTTTTGTGATCTCTTTAATATTTCATCTATTTGTTTATAAATTCCTTAACTTGAGGAACATCTGCCATTTGTCTTCCCCTGTTCTACTGAAGTTGTCACATGTATGAGATTCACTTCCAGAATACCACCACGCGTGGTGGGACCACCAGATTAAGGCGACTATTACGATTAGGAGCTCTCACTACAATTATTTCTCAGATTTGTACCAGTCTGTAAGGGGACTAAGTGGATCTGATTTGCAGCACGGCGATTTTCTGCAATGTGCAGATGATTAAGACCTACAATTAGCTAATGATCCATAGAGCAGTGCTACAAGCGCCTTTGCTCTGATTGCCTGCTGCCCACAGAAGCACTTCTGTAGCCTAGCAGAAATTTCCGCTCTTGGCTCCTTCAGTCCTCCGCTGTTACGTGTCTTTTAATTTAGAAAGGAACCGAACTCCTTTGTAGTGGTGGAGGTGGCTGTGCTAGCCTCATGGCTTAAAAAACAACAACAAAAAAACAACAACGAAATAAAGCAAAAGCAAACCAAACCGCTGCACCCAAGAGCCGTGCTGGCCAGCCGCCCTCGGCACAGGCGGCGCGGGAGCCGCAGCCGCTGCTGCGGAGGGCAGAACGACCCGGCGCTTGGGAAGCGGCCGCACACGCAGCGGCTCCGCTGAGCACCAGCCCGAAGGCAGCACAGGCTGCAGGAAACCATAGCCATGTCGGAGGCGTCCTTGACATCCTGGCAGCGCGGGAGCCGGCGAGGAAGCGCAGATGGAGCCAGGCTGCGGAGGCCTCTTCACACTCGCTTTTCTCCTTCTTTTCCTCTCTCCAAAAGGCAGGAAAATAGTGAATGGTGCCAAAGCCCCAGTGAGTCACTTCGCGTACAACAGGAAAAATTGTAGAGTACTGAAGACCACCTTAGAAGCGAGTTCAAAAGAAAAACGTGTATATGCATGTTGCTGATGTCTTTCCGTTAAATTCCCGCTAAGAATTTTCCAGGAAAGCATGTGACAACAAAGAGAAACTTCTCTGATTTATGTTGTACTCCAGAATGGTAGAAGGATGGAAAATAATCAGGGTACTGTTTAAAAAAAATGGGGACACATCTCAAAAAAGTTGATTTCGAGCCCTTTCAATCTCCTGTTTAGATCAGTGGCAAACCTCCAACTGGCTTCAGGGAGAGAAGGGCTGAGCATGGAGAAAACAGGCTATGAACATATTTTTTTAGCTTAGGATTCCCTCCCACCCTCTCTTTTATATAACTGGAAATGTAAGCCACATTTAATGCAACTAATTCTTACAGGTAATATGGAAATCACAAAATAATGCTGCAATTAAATATTTCTCCAGAAGCTATGATATGTTCCTCCACACAAAAGGTATGGTTACTATGGGGGATGAGTTTCAGCAATGAGAAGCAAACCAGAAAGTTTGTGTCTTAAATTAGAAGAGACATGAAAGGAATAGTGAATAGGGCAGCAACATATGAAAAGCAAGAAAGAAAACTCAAGCAAACATTGTCTAAACGATCTGAAGATGAGATTTCTCAGAGCCAGGGAAGCCTGTGACATTAGAGGAGATGTACTGATAGATATCAGTGGCTTTGAATCACGACTTTTAATTAGATTGAAATGTTCATGCCAGAAAACGTAAAGCAGCTAAATTCCAGATTTTTGCAATCTAGTGGCCTATTATGTGTGAGGAAGTGATGGTAGAATCAATAAATCAGGTGAAAGTTCCATTTATTCTGTATGTTGAATCATATTTTATATTTTGGTCTCCAGACTGTTTCGTTATATCTTTGCACTCCCTCAGCATTGACTGAGGAGTTATTCATAGTTCATAACAGTTAGGCAAAAATTAAATCCCATCTGTTTCTTCCATAATAAGTAACTGGAATGAGGGACTTAACATAGAACCTCCTTCTTGCTAAATGGCGCATCGATGCTATTCGTGGTTTTATGTCTGAAGCTTTTGTTTAATGTCTGTGCAAAGAAAACTGCTTTCCTATGCAGAAGTCCATATGATAAGGCAGTAGTGCCAGCTGATCATCCAATCTGGCAAAAAAACCTCAGCCACTTTTGGTGTGTAACAGCACAGCTCATGGATTTTGACTGGTACCCTGAGATAATTTTAGTAGGGTAAGAGTTTTCTATGCAAAATCAATTGAATGAGAATTCCTGGGTTGTATAACAAGTACTTTAATTGTGACAAATTGATCCAGAAATTTGTGTTATAAGCTTATTAAAATGTTTCCAATCTAGTTTCTAGGGAGTCTTCTATACCCTTTTAAGTTTTCTATCCACTGTGTATTTTTGTTTTGATCTAAACTGTGCTCATAGCTAACCTAAAGGCCAAGATAAAAAGATGGGGTTGTTTATAAGAACCTGAATGTTAGTATTTGGATATGGAATCATCCTTCATCATTAGAAACTTGATCTAGTAAAACTGTTCTATTATCTGGACAGGATATAGATATAGATAGAAGGATAATATAGAGAATAAATCGAGAGAAAGCACAATCCCAGGCATGGAATACCTGCAGCTCTAGTGACCCTGGGGGCAAGGAAGGAAGCAGATCTGAGGAGAGCGGAGTGAGACTGAGGAGAAAGGAAACCAATAGTAAACGTTATATTGAAAGTTTTGTGTGTCTGATATAGCTCAGAAGAATGTGAACAGGATCTGAAATGTCATTGCATTTCAGTGGCCTCAGCTTGCTTATTTTAGCTGGAATAAGCTAGAAAGATTTTTTTTCAGATAATTTATTATGAATCGTGTCATAAATGGGTAAATAGTCCATAAAAATCTGACAGTAAGTAGGGGCAGCTTCTGCTGACACAGAAACTAGCATCACAAATCTTAAATCTGTGATTCTTAGGGTTATGCACCTTTTTCTAGAGCAAATACTCACTGTGTTGCTAGATGAGATGTTTGTCATTACAGATAAACAGATAAAACACAAGTTTGAGGAGAATATCGTTGTTCCTGACAAAAGGCACTAAAAGGTGGGGTCCAAGAGCAGCAGTATGCTGGTTTATCTCTTCCTGATGAAATAAGAGTTTGGCAGCTATCTGGTATGAATCGTTTTTTATTGCGTTTCCCTTCTGTGCCCCTCTTGTGTGTCCTGTCTGTCTGGTTTATGGCTTTGCGCACGGTTACAGTGTCGAGGTGCAGGTCACCACGCTCGGCGCGTTACACCCGCTTCTGGCAGCCGCCTCCTCAACAGCCTGGAGCACGTGCTTCCTCTGTCTTCCCCTCACTACAGGGGGAAAAAGGCTGTTATTGCTGATAACAAATCAACTCCTCCGTGATTCATGGGAATACAGAGCCGATGCAGTCTGAAACACTTCTGTCAGTCACACCAAGGGTCTTGATAGCATGTCCTTGCTTAGGGCTTCCTAGGAACGGTGCGGTCATCTCCTCCCGACACTTTCTGGCACCAGTTAAGTCTGCAGTGCCCTTGGGTAAAATGACTTTACTTTCTGGAGCAGGTTTCATTTCCTACGTCAGTAGCTTTCACTGATTCCATGGAAACTACCTTCAGGACCTCGTTTATTTTTCTGCTTGGATTTATGGGCGTTTTGCCTTGCGGCACTTGAATTATTTTTCCAATCAAATGTTATTTCTGAGCGTAAGCATGTGCATGTGTGTTTGAAAAAAATAAATCTTTTAACAAACAAACTCTTAATCCTCTAAGAGCTGATACAAAATAGGCTACTTTAAAGAGCTACCTCCTTTGCCACAGCCTGCTCCGGAGATAAAGCTCTCCAAAGATCAAAAATACTGAAGAAAAGTGCCATAGTTAATTTACTTGAAGCTCATGGAACATGAAGGGCTCAACGGCTGAACTAGTAAATGCTCCTTCGGAGAGATTTCATCTATGTCAGTTGTGCACAGCATGTTTTGCAGAGCTTTCACAGCTGGAGTAGGGTATTACAATGAAGTTTTCCTTTGATTTATTTTTTTATTTTTTGGTACAATCGGACAGATTCTGCAAGTGTTCAGGGGAACCTTTTAGAGTTGTGCTTGCTGCAGCTATGGAAAAGAAATCGTGTTTTAGACTAGGGCATATTGGTGGTCTGATCTTTCACCTAGGAAATAACTTGGGGAGGAAAATCCCTTAGCAGCCAAATCCCTTAGCAGCCCCCACTGTCTGATGATATTGAAAAGATAAAGTAGCAAAAATCTAAAAGGAGTTGCATCAAAAATTATTTCAATATGATACTTAGGAAGATCCTCTTATCTTTTCCCCCTTTAGATTCCACCTAGATATCCAGTTTGTGAAACGGTGCTACCTTATTGGGACTTATAAAATATCTTTGTTGCCACTGCCTACTCAAAACTGACATAAAGATACCCAGATTTCAAAATTTTATGTCAAGAAAGTTATGTAAACTACTGTCTAATTCAGATCTACAATTTACAGAAGTGGTAACTTGCACAATAAGCCTGTCACCCTTTTCGGCTCTGTTTGTCTCCCGTAGAGGTGGATGGACAAGGTAATTCTCATCTCATATAAATGCAAAATATTGCATCATTGCTAGGACATTTATCCATGCACTTTTAAAACTTAACTCCAGACAAGGCATACAATCTTAACTTCCCCAAAATACACAAACCAAGGAAATGACTTATATATATACATATAAATGTACCTTTGTGCCAGCAATTCCTATGTATACACAACACATACTTCTTTAAGAAGATAACAGTTTTGTGCTTACTGGAATTCATAATAGGAGCCTGCTTAAATGGTATTTAGGAGGTGATGAAGTAGAAGTATAACATTTTGCATTCCAAATAGATGAAGTATATGTTTTATAGGTAAAGAAGATTGCCTTTATTGCCTTTTTTTCTTTTTTTTTTTTCCTCCTTCCTTCCGCCGCCCCCTCCAAAAATCCTCTCTCTCTAGCCTTGAATTAACAACAGTTGTGAAGCTTTAAATTTTTCCTTTCTTAGCTGTCAGGCTATCTAGCATTGGGATTTTTAGCTTGCTGCCTTTGTGTATAACAAGTATATAATACCTTTGCAATTTTCAATCCTTTTAACTGAAAGATTGATTTTTACCTTCTTGAATTAATTCTAGGACCATTTTGTAGTGTGTTGCCACAGTGGTTTCTGTTTACAAATAAATATATATATATCTTTACTGGAAAGCAGGCTGAGGCACACAACCTCAGTGCAGACAGTGTTTGAGAGGTCTGGGACCGACAGCTGTTGGGATCGGTGTAGCTCGGATAAACAGAACTTAATCTGCCCTCTGGTATCTTCTTTGCCTGGCTTCTGCTATTCTGCCTGTCTAGCTGCTGTTTGCCTACTATAGGTTTGCTAATGCGTATATAGTAAAATTCAACCAAAATTGGCAGGAGCTGAAGGTATGAAGGTAGCTTTTTAAAAAAGCTCAAACAAAATTTTCCGCCAAAGTCTTCTGTTAAGAGTAAATATATTGTAGCTATCAAAATATTAGCATCTGAGAGGTAAAAGTAGTCCCTTCATAATTTTTCCCTTGTCTTCTGGACATGACTATTTCAAATCAGTAGAATGTAAAGAGGAGAATAATAATAATAGGAAAAAATGTATAATAGTGAAGGCAAGCAAGTTGTTAGTCATTACAGATTTCTGAATCTTCTGCAAATAGAAGCAAGTGTCCATTGAGAACAAAAACTAGAAACTGGCCTATACAGAAATTGGCCCCTTTTAGATTCAGGTTCATCTTTAGATTCATGCTTAACGAAAAGCCTCATTACTTCCAATGGTACAATAAATTTAGCACGCTTGGACTTTGTGAACAGCACAGACTAACGCCAGGGTTATTTTCTACCTGTCTCTGATAGCGATCCTCCTTGTCGTATTATTTTTAGAAAGCTGTCTCTGGATAACAAGCTCTGTAAGGACAGCCTTTGAAGATGCCAGGATGACATTTTTTCCTTTGGACAACAGACTTTGCAAAATCTTTTCTTCCTTCTCTCCCTTGTCACCCTAAAACCAGTACTCCTATCCCTTTGCTATTAAAGGGTAGTGGTATTGTACTAAAAGGTGGTGCCATCTGAATTGCCACCATCACTCTCAGTTTCCTGAAAGAAACACGTTTGTGTGGTGTGTTTTTCCTTTGCCTGCTTTGTGCCACAGGTAGCTGCTTTTTGAACAGGAAAGTTCCTTCTGGCGCAGGAAGCAGCAGCATGTCCAGGCTGTTCCCTCCCTGCATGCAAGTTGTGAGCTCGGAGGAATCCAGAGCAACTCGTGGGCCTCCTGGAGACCACTGCAGAGCAGGTGCTGCTGCTGGGGGTGTTTTGAATGCCCATTCAAATACCTTCTAGCCCCTCTGAGAGGTGTGTGATCATCAGGGTAGGTTCCCGATGCAGAGTGCAGGAGAGCAGGGGACATGGACACGGATATGAGGTGCGTGTGAGTGATGGCAGCGAGTAGCTCACGTGCTGCTGTTGGGGTGAAAAGCCCTGTGGAGCAGCACAGCAACTTCCCAGGAGCTGAGGAAGAGGATTACACGCCAACTTCCATTTGGTCTGATCCTTGAAAATTCAGCTGTGAAAATTGTGGAAGTTTTCCACCAGGTGCCAGAGCATTCAGTACCTCAAATTGCCAGGGCCAGAAATGGGAACAAAAGGGAAATGTTTGCTTATGACGACTGCCAAATCTCTCTATCTCTCAATCTCTAAAAGTCTGGTACTTTATAAATAGCTTGCTGGGTCCTCACAACAGTTTAATAAACCATAGACATTCATTACAATGCTTTATAGTCTAAATGTGATGATTAGTTGTTTCTTTTCCCCCTTTAAAGTGGGAAAGACATTCATGTTGTTAAAGCTCAGTGGAAGAGGAGAACTCCCCACTTTATTCCCTCAGGAAATTGGCCCATCAATTTTTTAGCTCCCCTGAATGGGGATAGATGTTGGTTCCAAAGCACTAAGCTGGGAGAGCAGATTGCTAAAGTCCTTCTCATCCTCGTTAATGCAGTTCAGATGTGGGAGGCCCCCACCTACTCCAAAAGATGGTTAGCATCTAGTGATTTTCCATAACTAGCATAATTAGATGTTTTCTAATGCTGTGCAGTGTCTGTGTGTAGTGAAATAATTCTGGTGGGAGAGCAGACACAGGCTGAATAGCGCATAAAATGTGTACAGGCAAATCTGATGCTTATCTTTGTCTTGACCCCATTCTTCAGAATAAAATTTTCAGGCACATCCAAATTTAATCCTTAAAAACAAAAAGTAATTATACTTAAAGGAACACAGAACCGAGTTCTGCTTTCATCCAACTGTTTGACATGGACTGTGGGGCTAATAAGTTTTGAGAAACTGTGGTCTGAGTAATTCCCTTAAGAAGACTTGTAATCACAGACTGTGTATTCTGTTAGTTAATTCTGAGTACGGGAACCAACTTCCATCAAATGTTTATAGCAGCAAAATGAGTCGTCTCCCCTAGGCACCCAGCCGAATGCTCAAGAGAGTCTGAAATGGGAATGTGAGAGTAGAAAGTGCATCTGGCAGCCCTTGAGCATTTGCTTGCCTCCGTATGCTTACCACATAAATTCATCACTGCTTTTATTACCTTAAATCGACACTTGTGAAGTGTCACCGCAACAGAGTTTTGAGATCTTTCTCACGGTGTTTCCAAAGCTTTGTCAAAGGGGCTTTTGGGTGACTTTTTTATTCCCCCCCCCAGAATGGGGCTTCATTTCGACAGCAGTTTAGTTGCGTTTCTGCATTACCCCTTCTGTTTGGGCCAAACAAATCCTTCCAAAGCGAGTCTCCTAACAGTCAGCTCCATNGCAGTTTAGTTGCGTTTCTGCATTACCCTTTCTGTTTGGGCCAAACGAATCCTTCCAAAACGAGTCTCCTAACAGCCATTTCACTTTGGAAAACAGGAATTAGACTCTTTTAGACTCTTTTGGGATGAATGTCGAGGAAGAGATTTGCCTCTGGAGTGCACTTGCTGTTCTCAAACTGCTCGTGGGGGCACCATCCACAGCTGCAGACTCTGCTGCTAGCCCAGCTGAAAAGCCTGAAACACATGTAGCCTAAATGGGTCCTCTGCATCCCTTGGTAGCATCTGCCTCTCCTCCACGCACATGGAGCCGTGGGTCCTCACAACATGTAACTTGGAGCCATTTTATATGCCTCAAAATTGCTTGAGTTTGAGTCTTGCAGGCTGATGCACAGCTAATTGACTTCCAGCATCTTCGTTTTTTACCAGCGTGGAATAACTAGGCTGCAAACTTGGAGCAGGAGGGCCCTGCATAGCCCATGGCCGCCTCTTCCCGATCATTGCCGGTGCTCCCGTGAGCCACTGGCATGGCAACTGTTGCTATGGAAACCGCTTCCACAGTGACCAGTGCCCTTTGCTGCTTTATCGGGAAGACAGCATTTTCGGCATGTCACATTTTATATTTATGTATATAAATATATATATTCATATTGTTTTTTTTAACAGATAAAGGATTTTTTTTTAAGCTTATCTGCATTGCATTCAGTTTTGCAAGGAATTTCCTAAGTATTGACTATGTTACCATCCACCTAAAAAAACTACCTGAGATAGCCTTGAGGCCTTTATTTATTTATTTTCCTTTTTTCCCTATTCCTTGAGTCCTCACTTCTGGATCCAAACACCAAAGCTTGTATAGTTGGAAAAGGGAAAATATGAATATATAAGAACCCTGAAAATGAGCTCTTTCTCTGCACAGTGCCAAATGGGGAACCTTGGTAAAGATTAGTGACCATCCTGTTCCATGGAGTATGAGGGGTGAGCGTCCTTTCATTCTTTGCTCCTGTGTGACACTCTTCGTATCACCCTGCACTAAGCCCTAGGTAACACAGCATAAAACAGGAGCCGTGCAGCTCACTGCCTGACTTCTCTCTGCTGACTTGCAGTGTGACCTTGCTCGTATTGTTTCAGCTCGGGGTGATTTAATTCCTCCATCTCTAAGTGTTGTTTAAAAACAAGGTCTTCATAAAGGATTTCTGAAGTGTCACGAACATTTGCAAAGGATTTTGTTTCACACACAAGGAAAACAATATAACAGCACTATGACATGACACTTACTGCTTGGCTTCATGCATTTATTTTTTGTCTTTGAACAGCCTTTTGGCTGAACCAAAAGGAGTACTGGACACAGAAAGTCTGTGTCAGCAAGTTCATATCCTCCCTATTGCTTTATTTACTTCTTTCTTGAAAATGTGAATTTTGTTAGTTTTACTGGGTGCTTACTGAGCAGGTTGCTCACCCTAGAAGACAAACTGTGCCCTGCAAAAAGTTGTTTAATGATTGTTGATGTCAGAGAGAGAACCATGTAGTATTAACAAGTTGAGAACTTCAGTTTGTCCCTTATGATCTCTATTTTCCTTTTTTTTTTTTTTTTTTTCAATTTACTTACTAGATCTTATTAATAGTTCCCTTTCCCCACCCCTTGCACTCTATCTGTTCTTTCTCATTGTCAGAGAAAATAAGCCAAACCTGGGAGGGATTTGATGCTCTGATTGGTGCTGCTATATTGGGGAATGAGGCTGGTGCTGGGCAATCTCCACAGGGGTTATTACCACCGCTCCAAGGGTTCCTGTATCCCACTGTTTAGGTACTCTGCAAAAGTCACTGGATGACTGTCAAAGTACCAGCAGCAAAGTCATTAGAGGTCTGTGAAGTACACTGATTAAGGGGCTGTAGTAAAGACTACTGGAAATTTCCATAAAACACTGGAAGGCATGTGGAAAAAAACACTGAAAACTAGCAGAGTGTAAGACCAACATTATGGCAATGATTTGTGGATCTATAGGGGACTGGGAATGTTTAAGAAGAATGTAAGATGACACTACAAGGCATATACATACACGGCCTTTCATACACAGAAGTCAGGGACTTCTCTGCCTAATTATATAGGCGTGCATGTATCAACTTTCTGTTGCATATGATGTGTTAAACAAAAGTGTAAACCAGACAGACTCCTCAAAACAAAACAGGAAAACCCTTAGGATTAACAATTATAGGGCTTGCTTTTCCAGGAAAAAAAAGGGCATCTGTAAACCAATAATCATCTTTTGCTTAATGAGAAGTAGAATATTTCTGCCAGCTATGCTGGTGTAAGGGATGCAGAAGCAGTGTGTGGCCAGCGAGCATAAGGAAGAGTGACCTTGGTATCCTTAACTCTGATTCTTCCTCTCTTTCTTCTCTGTGTTGGTAAAATTATGTGAATTTGGGCAATTGGTCTTATTTTGATTTAAATAAGAAATAGTTTACCAGCCTAAAATACATACCAAAAACTAACTACTTTTGAAGTTGTGCGAGTTATTTTTAAATCAGTTTTGAGCTGTTGTATTAGTACTTTATCCCAAAGAATAAATGTTGATTATGGTCAAGTGTTAAAAGTCACTTTAAAACCAACATTTCATAATACCTGTTCTTTTTACTCTCCTTTCTCTCATCTGTCTTTTATTTTCTTTTGTCTTGTTATGCTGTTTTTTTTTCTCCCTCCGCAATCAGGTGACTCATGCTATTTCTGTTGGCTATTGTCTAAATGTCTTATTTTAGAATTTATTTCTTAGTCTTTAGTCTCTTTTACTACTTCTTTTAGTTTTACTTTTTTCCATCATCCTTTTTCTTCTTCTTACTTACATATTTACTCCTCTTTTCCCAATGTTCACACTTTTGTTTTGTTTCATTTTCCCCTTTACCTGCAACTATTCTGGGCAGTGACTATTATTAGTTTGCAAATAAATCCCTATTTTAAAATAAGTTATTACTGGTGTGCAAAGCTATCTGTAATGTAAGGAATCATACCTGTATATCTAATTTAAATAGGAAGTAAAATAATAATTTCTCTTGTGAAATGATCTAATAGGGCCACATTACTTTCCATAGCAGAGGGTTTGTTAGTATTTTCCACAGAGAAACTGTATAGGTTTCTTTTACACAGGGTCATTGGATATTATTCCAGAAAGGCACTCAAAGATGAAACTGGTTGACACCAGTATCTTTAAAGAAATTGATAAGGAATTATTCTAGATGAGTCAGCTTTGCTCTAATTGATGGAAAAATACTGGATCTAAAAACCAAGCCAACTATTTGTAAGCACTTTCAAAGGAAAGGAAAAAAATAGATAAGCTGCAGTCAACAGTGATTTGTCAAAAATACTTTGTCTATTTAATTTTCAATCAGGATTGGTCATTGTCTATAGAGAAAAGGGACTAGAAAAAATATTTTGACACTAGTAGAGCTATTGATATTTTCATAAAAAATAGAAATACAATTTAGAAAATACAGTTTAGATGGAACCATTGCAAGATGAATTCAGAATGGACTGTCTTCAGCAACTTTTGGTGGTCCACTGTCAATTAGTTATTTTAATCAACAAGTTGGATGGTGAGTTGGATCGTGAGCACACTCATTATGTTTGCAGATGACATCCACCAGGGAAAGCATGCAAGTCCTCCCAAGGATGTAGCTTCAGCATTTGGGAAACGCATTAGAATTGGAGGAGCAGTCTGGTTGCTCCCCTTCTCCAGGGCCCACTTCTACAACAAGCACAAAATTCTCCACCTACACGGGCAAAACTTGCATATGAGACAGGACCACCATCATGGACAGCAATTCCATTGAGATTTATTGATCACTTGCTTCGAGGTGCTTTGTGAATACATTTAGCAGCACATAAGAACCGNATGACATCCACCAGGGAAAGCATGCAAGTCCTCCCAAGGATGTAGCTTCAGCATTTGGGAAACGCATTAGAATTGGAGGAGCAGTCTGGTTGCTCCCCTTCTCCAGGGCCCACTTCTACAACAAGCACAAAATTCTCCACCTACACGGGCAAAACTTGCATATGAGACAGGACCACCATCACGGACAGCAATTCCATTGAGATTTATTGATCACAGGCGGAACTTGCTTCAGTGTTTTTTGTGAATACATTTAGCAGCACCTAAGAACCGCTCAAGGGGAGTGTTGCAGGGTGAGAGATGCCAGAGCCTCAGAGCTGGTTTGCTGTGGCGGCCGGGCAGCACCGTGCTTTTGGGAGGGACAGGCTCTTCTGAAGGGGTTAACCAGCCCGCACAGGGAACTGGGAAAGCACTGGGCTAGTTCAGTCCTTGTTTAATCTGGAGAAGACAAGAAAGAAGCAGGTTAAATTTTCAAATATGTAAGCAAAAGTTGTCTGCTGTCAACAATAGAGGAAATTTATGTGCAACATGAAAGGACTGTCTGACTTGAGCAAAATGTGTCTGCTAAATATAAGATAAAGTAAGAATTGAGATATTATTAGGAAGTTATTTCATTACTAAGGTCTTGAATGGAGAAATTTCAGAAATATCTGTCAGAAAGAACTGACATGAAGTTAGATCTTGCCTTGGTGGACATAGATGGCTTAATGACCTTTTAATTTCCTCTCCAGCCTTGTTTTTTAAAATGTAATCAGACGAGTGAGGGGAAAAATAAATCCAGAGCAAAAATAGCAGTCTTGCTACTGACTCAAACTTTGGACATGGAGAGTGCTCTGAAAAGCTGAAAACTATGTTCTGAAAATAGGCATGTGAGGTTTTTTAACAGAAGGTAGAACACAACAGAGTTTAAATATGGGCCTGTGTAACCTTTTGAGGACCTCGAGCTTCCCTTCTGTAGCAGGTGAGCAATTAGGGTGAATCTTCCTCTCCCTCGTGCCACCATACTATTTGATTTATGGACAGGCTGATGTTTTTCTCTTTCAAAGACTTTTTTTTTTCATCTATAAAATCTGCTGTTTTGGAGACTTTTGATTAGTGTGAAACAAAGAAACATTATTTTGCTTGTGAGAATGTTTTTCTGGTACTAGAAATATTCTCAAGGGCGTGAATTTTACAGGGAGTGTTTAGCAGCACAGATTCCACCTATTTTCCCACATTTGCTTTGCAATTTAAGATCTGAGTTAAAAACTTAAGCTTTTCCCTAGCAAAACCCTATTAAAACCATATTTCTGAAACAAAAGTTACAGTATGACCAAAACAGTTGGAATGTTCTCTGTAAGGCGTATCTGCAACACTTGATAGCCATTGGCATTTTAGATTTATGAAGGGCCAGCTGCAAAACTTTCCCAAAACACTGCTTTTGATTTGCTTAGTATTAATATTAACCAGAAGCATACATTAGAAAACAAATTGCACAATGCGTTAAGCCAATGAGCATTTGTACTCTAGTATTTTTGTGCCAAACATGTGATTGTACATGTGCATAATGGACTGACTTGCCCATAAGTGGTCAGAAAAAGTGAACATTCCTTCCCTCCTTTCCCTTAATCCAAGTACAAATTTTATTTTTGCTTTGCTTTGGATTTTCTTTATCAAAAAGAAAAAAAAAGAAAATATGAAATTGTACTGCTTTTCAACATATATTAGGAATTTGTTTTGTAATCATCTGCTGTGGGAGAGTAGCAGCTCATTCTTATGATCCCTCAACTTTAAAAAATAGTTTTATTCCCCTAGAAAATAATAGTTAATTTCCTATTTTTTTCCTAGAAAATAATAGTTAATAATAGTTAATTACTGTTTAATTATTTACAGAGCTACTGAGACCTTTTGAAATTAGTTTTGATGTACAAGACAACTTAACAAGCTTGTGTACAAATACAGAGCTGCTCATATATTTTCTTTCCCATCCTTACTGATATTTAGTTATGCCAAATATTTACCTGACTCCTCATGAAGATTCATCTAAAATTATAGCAATGTTGTTTTATTAAATCATTCACTCTTTTTGCATAAACATCCAGTTACGATGAGAAGACAGCATGCTGTAATATAGTTGTAGTGGTTTGTTTCTGTTTGGAAGACCAAAGTATTCACATACTCCCTTTTTTTTTTTTTTTTTTTGCAATACCACTGACTGATGTTGCTGTAGTTGACTTAAACAATATTATTTTCTGCTGATTCTTTGCTGCCTTTCTGCCTACCCTTCAGCCCACCCTTGCCTACCCTTTAGCCCAAAGCGTAGTCCCTCTCTTTCCTTTAGTATTTTTATCCTAAGGCATGCTGTCTAATTCTTGTCTTTCTGATCTAACTTGAGATCAATAGCAGAGCAATGGTGAAATTGTTTACATCAGTAGCACAGCTCTTTCATAAAGCAATCCTCCATTTTTTTATCTTGTTTTTATTTCAAGCCCTATGCGCATGTATGATACTGTATAAGTTGTAAATAATTCATAAAGTGCTATTGAAGCTTAAAAATAGGTCTGTGCTCTAACTATGGAAATGTAAGCTTAAAGTATAAAATAAGTGCTCATTGAATATGTATATAAAAAACCCATAACTTAACACTATAATCCTAAAGGACTACCTTTTTGAACCTGAGTATCTATTTGGCTTTGTACCTTTGCACCTGCAAGGCTGCTAAAATAATGAATTATTGTTTGTTCTGAGTCTTATCCTGAATCATCTAAGACAACTGAAAATGAACTGAGATCAGTGGGTTTGGGCTTTCACCCATTCTTATGCTTGTGGAGTTTGAGGTAAGCAAAATAGATGAACAGGTAGGTCTACTGGGCAGTCACATTAAAAAAAAAATTGGTCCTGCATGATTATTATCTAGCTATGAATTTCCCAACCACAGGGACCATAAGATAACTTTCTTTACCTCTCTAAAACCTTCACAGAAGTGGCATAAAACATGCAAAACTTCTCTTTTCGGGAGAGTCAGCAAAATGTTTAAATTGATTAAAACCACAAAATATTGTGTATCAGTTTTGAAGCCCATCTAAAAATCTGTGTGTGAGTTTATTGATGTGCATGACACAGCCTTTTACTGTAAAATAGAAATGAAAGGTAAATTTGATTTAAAATAAGAAAGCTGACTCTCCAAGAAAGCAGGTAAAGAAGTAAATTTGACTCTAGGATATACTTAGCAGGCACTTTTGGAAGTTAAATAAATACTTAGAGCAATCATAAACATCTCATTTTGACTAATTTTCAAAACCTGATCCTTCTTACCCCTGGAGAAAACTGTACCAGCAGTATTTTTGTCAAACTTGTGTCCTTATTTTAGGCTGAATGTCTAATACATCTCTTTTGCACGCATTCTTAGTGTAAAGTGCTGATCATGCTGTCTTTCATCTACTCAAACTCTGAATTTCTTGCTTAACTTTCAAGGCAAACAAATCAAGTTGTCATCAATGTTAGGGCTGAGATTGTCCTGGTAGCTCATCCTGTCAGTAAGGAGAGCTCATCTTCCTCAAACAGGATCACTCGATTCTGCACCAGTGATCAAGTAAATGCCTGGGATGACACTGATGTGACTTCTTAATATTGTAATAGACCTACTGATGAATATTTATTACAACTGTTTGCCTTTTCTGATATGGTGTTGATGGCCATATAAATCAGGCTTATTTCTCTAAATGGGGACCTGGTTTGTCGTGAGCAACCTTGAGGTTTTGGGGACGTAGGCATGCCATGCTCTTCCATGATGGGGAGCTTTGCATCTTACAGCTGCTTGTATTTTTCTCCATTTCTTCTCCTGGAAAAAAAATGGCCTTCAACCAGATGGTTCTGCTTCTGTGGTTCAGAAAAGGAATATTCAGGACAATATTCCTAAACAAAATTTTATTTGGGCAAGTCCTCATCCTTGTGATTTAAAAGTCAATTTGCAGACTAGTTTTCCTATGAATTTGCCTAGCTTGCCAACACAGTGACCCAAAGAAAGGCTTCATCTTCCCATCAGTGACTAAGGCATCTTCTCCTTCAAGGGAAAAGGATCTCAGCAGTGGTGACAGCTTTTTGCATGGTTGGGTCTAAAATGGATCTGCAAAATAATTCAAGATAAGAGTAAACTCCACAAAGTGTTATTTTTTTCTACCATATTTTTCTTTAAAAGGTGTGTATTTTTCAGAGCAATGTGTGTCAGTCCTCTGAGACATGTAACTGACTGTATCAAAAGTATCTCTAATACCTCTAATGCACATCTAGACTGAGTCTGGACTTATTAGTAATCATAGAATCACAGAATGCCTAAGGTTGGAAGGGACCTCTAGAGGTCATCTAGTCCAACCCCCCTGCACACGCAGGGCCACCTAGAGCATGTGGCACAGGGCTGCATCCAAGCGGGTCTTGAAGATCTCCAGAGGAGACTCCACAACCTCTTGGGCAGCCTGTTCCAGTGCTCTGTCACCCACCCTCATTGTTAAGAATTTTTTCTTTAAGTTCCTGTGGAACTTTTGATGCTTCAGTTTGTGGCCATTTCCTTTAGTTCTGTCAGTGGCCACCAGTGAAAAGAGGCTGGCACCATCCTCCTCACTGCCTCCCTTGAGGTACTTGTACACACTGCTCAGGTCCCCTCTCAGCCTTCTCTTCTCCAGGCTGAACAGGCCCAGCTCCCTCAGCCTCTCCTCACAGGGCAGATGTTCCAGGCCCCTGATCATCCTCGTGGCCCTGCGCTGGACTCTCTCCAGCAGCTCCACATCCCTCT
>VWPW01012013.1:150650-251088 GCA_013389825.1 Crypturellus undulatus | reverse complement strand
GGCTACGACATCCGCCAGCTCTCGCAGAGCTCTGGGGTGCATCCCATCAGGGCCCATGGATTTGTTGGTATCGAGGTGTCTTAGGTGCTCTCTGACCCAATCTTCCTCTACCCAGGGCAAGTCTTCCTCTCTCTCGGCTTCTTCTCTTGCCTCTAGGGCCTGGGACTCTAAAGGGCTGCCCTTGGTAAACACTGAAGCAAAGCAGGCATTCAGCAGCTCTGCTTTTTCTGTGTTGTTCGTAACCAGGGTGCCCAGCCCGTTCACCAGCGGACCCACATTTCCCCTAATCTTCCTTCTGCTGTTCATATATTTGAAGAAGTTTTTCTTGTTGTTCTTAAAATCCCTCGCCAGCTTGCATTCCAAATGCGCCTTAGCTTTCCTCATCATAACTCTGCATTCTCTGACTATGCTCCTGTATTTCTCCCAGAGGGCCTGTCCTTTTTTCCCCATTCTGTATACAGCCTTCTTCTGGCTGAGCATTGCCACAAGCTCCTTGCTCATCCACGCAGGTCTCGTGCCCCTCTGCCTGACTTCTTATGCACAGGGATGCACTGTTGCTGGGCATGAAGGAAGCGTTGCCTGAAAACTAACTAGCTCTTTTGGTCCCCCATACCTTGCAGAGTCCTAGCCCATGGGATTCTTCCAGGGAGGTTTCTGAAGACGCTAAAGTTGGCCCTCCTGAAGTCCACGGTTGCAAGGCTACTTAGAGCCCTGCCTCCTCCTCGTCGAATCCTGAACTGCACCAGCTCATGGTCACTGCAGCCGAGGCTATCCCCCACCCTCACATCTCCTACAAGTCCTTCTCTGTTTGTTAGCATGAGGTCCAGTAGCCCAACTTTCCTTGTCAGCTCCTCCACAACCTGTGACAAAAAGTTACCATCAACGCTCTGCAGGAACCTCCAGGACTGTTTGTGCCTGGCTGTGTTGCCCTTCCAGTTGATGTCTGGGTAGTTGAAGTCCCCATGAGAACCAGGGTCTGTGACTGTGAGGCAACATCTGGCTGTCTGTAGAAGGCCTCATCAAGTTCCTCGCCCTGGTCAGGCGGCCTGTAGCAGACACCCACCACAGTGTCTCCCACATTAGCCTGCCCTTTAACCCTTACCCACAGGCTCTCGACTCGCTCATCATCCACTGTCAGGTTGAGCTTCGTGCATTTCAGTTGCTGGAATGCACAAGTTCAAACACTTCAGGATGATAATGTTTATATAGTGACCAAAAAACAGAGCTCTAAAAACTGCAACAAACCCTGACATCAATTTTTGTTTAGACTGGAAGATTAATGCATAATTTGCAGCAGATTATTCCTGGGCTGTATGTTTTGTACTCCTGAATGAACAGGAGACCACATTACAAATAACTGATTGAAAGAATAAAATGAATATAATATAAATGACTTTAGGACCTCATTCACTTTGTTTGCTGGACCTTGTTATCAGTGGACCTGAGTGAAAAAGAGTGAAAGCAAAAGTGCTGATAAGGTATCTCTGGTCAAATTGCTTTCAGAGCCTGGATACACTTTTTGTATCGTTTTTTTTTCTTCCTGTTTCACCCACATATACAATTCTCTCCAGCTTCCAAATATTGTACAGTCTCAGAATGACATCAAATCAATACACATCCAATAGCCTTGCTTTTGCTGCAAAAGAAAAGAACTAATGGTGCTGACAGTCTTTGAAAAGCTTTCCAGTTGGCCCAATCTGGAATAAATTATCCTGAAAAAGAAGTAGAACTCTTTTCCAGCAATGCTATTATTATAGTATGTTCCATCAGCAATACTTTGAAGCTTTTAATAATACATTATAGCCCAGAAAAAGGAAAATGGAAGAATCTGTCTTCATTACTGAAAAACTGATTCCTGCTTTGTCTCTTGCTTTCCTAAGAAAACCCCTGTTTAAAGCAAGAATTGCAATTTTTCTATAGCAGCACCAAGCCCTGATTCTTTAAGAAGTAATGACCTTTAATAGAAAATGCTTGTAGAATTTACTTAGAAAGCATTTTCTGAAAACGGGATAGTATAATGCTGCACTTTGTCAACACAGGTGTTAACTGTGAGTTTTTTAAAGAGGATGCTTTAGCATGTGTCGCACTTTAATTTGTACATCTGCTGATGTTATATGACTTAAAACAATGTATAGGTGTACTAAAGGATGTGTTCCTGTCACCAAAAAAAAGGGAGGAGTAATCTTGCCTCTCATTTTTTTTTCTCTTCCATTTTTTTTTCTCATTTTATAGTTACTCTGCACGTGCACAGCAATATTATCGTCAGCTTTTGGCAATAGGCTGAGGCTGAGTGTATTGAAAATGCCATAAAACTCCTCTGAAGGTCTTTCAGAGTGAAATGCACCACAGAGATATTTAAAAAATATAAAAGTGGATCTTTTCGTGTTAAGAATCAGAAGCTTTTCTCAATACGATTTATGATGGTGTTTTATCAGTATTTTAATTAGGAGGTTAATTTGCTAATTCGTATGCTACTAACAAGAAAGTATTTTCACATTTTTATTTTGCTTGTATGTTATGAAAAAAATACACAGTGAAAGGATCAAGGGTTTATTCTAGACACTTTCAGCTGAGTTCACTCCATATACTTTTTAATAAGAATATTTTTTCTATGTTTTGTGTTTTACCCTATTAATTGCTCTTAGCAGGGGAGACTGGTATAAAAGTCTTTTTACTTAAAGCTCTGTGCTTTCAGATTTGATCTCTAGAGATGTGCACACAGATTGGGAAAGTAAAAGAATAGGAGGAAATACAAAAAAGGAGGGGGGGAAGCATTATTTGTATGAGCTGTAAATCAGAGGATTGACTTTCATGGGCAATGAGCTATTATTCTTTATCAGTTAACTCGTGGCAAACATTTCATTTCCGGTTATTTGCCATTGCTTTCTGTTTGCAATCTGGCCAGAGCTGTGTCTTGCAAGATGAAAATTCAGCTTGGCAATTAGACACAGTTCTTTCTAGCAAAAGGAGTTTAGTACCAAGATATGTGGGAAACAGCATGAACCTTAGTGAAATTGGGATGCAGTCCAGCAGATGAACATATTCCTGTCTTTTTCCTGTGTGGGACATAAGTATTGCCCCTGCCCTGCTGCCAGGGTGTCCAAACTGTAGTGGCAAATTCATGTCTTTCGGTATGTGGACATGTTCTTGATGGATGTGCAACCATATGCGTGTCAGTATCATGTGGTGGTGTTCTCCACCTGTTTCTGATTTCAAGACTAAACTCAAATGAGCTTCTTGTGTGCTAATCAAAAGGGAGGCCACATCAGACTACCCAGCTGCAGCAGATCCCAGCCATATGTCTCCCTGTTTTATGAGATTCTGGTTTGTTGCACCACAATTGTATAGCTACCTCAGAAATGTTGAATATCCCATATGTATTGATTTTATTTCAAAGATGTTATCCTATATGATATTATGTGCTAATATGTACTCTCCTCCTACAATTCCAGTGTTTGGAATATCTAAAACCTCAGACGGAAAGAAAGTTCAATAACTTGCCTACTGTCAAGTATGAAAAGCATGTCTCTACTTTGGTGAAAGGCACCCTCTCGTCTTGAGAATTTTTGATTGTTTTGGCACACGCATCTAGCTCAGAAATAATCCTTCTTGCTTTTGAAACTCAGCACTGAAAGTAGCTGATATGCAATGAGGAACAAGTGACTGGGCTGTATAATACGAAGACTGAAGAAACCTGAGAGAGATTTTTTGATGATTTTCTTTGCTCTTTTTTTTTATATTATCTTCATATAAATAGAATGGGGACATTTGTGCAGAGCTTCAGCTGTGTGTCTGTAGGGCAGTGACTGTGATCCAAGTGCGTGGTCCTGCTCACATGCAGAACGGGTGGCTCTTGCTGTGAGTGTGCTGCAAGTGTCCGGGGCAGGAAATCTCCTACTAGTTGTAGATAAAAGGAGATCCCAAGAAAAGAGTTTAATTCTATAATGAATCAAGTTTGAAATGAGCATGTTTGAGGTTTTCAACTATGGACCTAAATTTGGTCCAGGCTTTGGACATATGAAGAATTCTGTTTCTACCAAACTTATTTGTATACACTTCCACATGAAGAATACATATCTTCTCCAGTAGAGCTCAGTAACAAACTGTATTGTAGCCTCTCACACCATTTTTCATTAATTTCAATTTTAAATTTTATAAAGCTTAACATTAACCATTAGAAATAATCAAAATACTTTTGTGTAGAAAAGAGTTCTGGTGAAACACATCATTTACATCAAAACTTTTATATGACTGAGAAATCAAAAAAAAGCCATTTAACTAGAGTTAACAAACGGAATTTTATTTTAACTGTTCCTGTAGGTTTCGAGGAAAAAAACACTTGATTTGAAAATCCTCACAAGCAAAAATAAATAAATAAATAAAATTAATAGACATTTATTTTCAGAAACATATCTGAACATAGGCAGACATCAAAATATTTATTTAATATTTACTGTTAACATATCCCTTCTGCTTTGCAATTTCTGTAATTCAAGACAGTCTATTTATTTCCCCTGTTGACAAGTGCTTTCATTTATTACTTTCTTGTGTTGGTAGTTTCTAGTACAGGTGCATGAAGATAGAAGGATGCACATCTGAGGAATACTGGCTCTACTTTCATGACCATCAGCCACTTAATGATAGCGATAAAAGGAATACAGATACAGGAAAAAAAAGAGTAGCTTTTGTCTCAGAAATTCTGTTTTGTGTTTTTCAGTCAGGTATTTCATAGGGCTGAGATTCCACTGTGGCTCCTAGAGATATACTTGCACCCTATTTCCTTCTTAATTTCTTTTGTTTAACATTGATAGGAAATTCAATGCTAAACCCGCTCGTACCCTCTGTACCTGGTGCTGCAGTGGAGCCTCACAGCGATTTGGTGGTTTACTCTTTAACCTGGCACTGATGGCCATTTCAT
This sequence comes from Crypturellus undulatus, assembly GCA_013389825.1. NCBI lineage: Eukaryota > Metazoa > Chordata > Aves > Tinamiformes > Tinamidae > Crypturellus > Crypturellus undulatus. The sequence continues at coordinate 246,170 of VWPW01012013.1, read as the reverse complement.
CCACGCTATTTTGATAAATTACTGCTGCCAATGGATCCTTTCCTGACCTTTCTTCAGTATTGCAACCCAGCTGTGTGCTGAGTACGAGGAGGGAAGCTGGCTGACCATGGTTGGTGCGAGAAGGATGTTTTGCTTGTGCTGGAAAGCCACAAGTGGGCAGAATCCCTTTTCCTGCAGAAAAGGGCTCATCCAAAATGCTGCTCTTGAAAGGTTTTGTCGCTCTAGATGGCATTCACGGGCATCCTGGTGGCAGTTACGTGCATGACTCCACATCCCCAGTAAAATGACAGTATAGTTATTTTTGCAAATTCTCTTCACTGGAAACTCCGAAATTTTTCTGACGTTTCTGATACTGCTTTAAGGCATGTGCCTGGCTGTAACAGCAGTTATTAGTCACTGTGTTTTCTTTTTTAATAAAGAAGGGTTTGAGCTAAGATGATTATAATCAAATCTCTTCACCCTTATAAAATAATGTCGTATCATTCTACGAAGAATGACAAATTTAAGGTAATGCTCTTGAAGCAGTTTTGATGTTTGATTCCAGTCAACTAGTCTGAACACTTAACTTGAACATCTTATTGTCAGAGGTCAGACTTTGGCCAACAGCTTCAATGTGAGCACTGTATTTCTGTGCACGATTTCATTAGTCCCAGATCTCTAACTTGGACTGCTGCACCTCAGGATAATGACACTTATGTTTTTAGCTGTAAGAAATTTAGTAAAAATACTAGGTAAAAATAATAATTTATCTAGAGAAGAATATTAAAAAATGACCAAATACTGTCTTGATATTATTTCAGCTGGTGAAAATATTTGCTAAAGGTTTAATGTATTAGTCTTGAAGAGTTTTTGCAGGAAAGTGGTAAGTAGCCTTTAATTATCATTCTCATTTTTATTGGCTTAAATTAAAGAATAACTGGCAAGCAAATACAAAGTTAATTATTCTTGTGGCCAAAAATATACAGTTTAATCATCGCCTTGATTCAGCTTGTGCTCACAGCTTCCATCCCATAGATAACTGGAAAAACAAAAAGTGATGAGATTTGCTTAACCTCTGACTTAATATCACTATGTAATGTTATATCAGTAGGTAGGAGTCTTATTTTTACTTTTCCATTCACATTATGCTGTGGTTGCTCTGAGGTAGCTACTAGGTCCTAGTAGTTTTCAATCCATGAAGTGATTTAAAAAAAAAAAAAAAGATGAGAATCTGCATCTATGCAGCATGTACTTTTTCATTATTCAGTTGGCCTAAGAGCAAGGGAAGATGTTTCAGATCTCAAAGGTATTATATTCAAGTGGCTGGCGCTGAGTCTATACATGGTATCATGGAATTGGGACCTAAAATACAGCATGTTTTCCTAAATTTTTTAACAGTTTGAGCTGAAACTGATATTTCACATTGTGTGTTTTTGAATGGCCTGTCATTAACAATGCAGCAACACATCAAAGCTAAGATGATTTTTTTTTTTTTTACTTTTATACATGGGTAATTGTTATGTTTTTCCATTATTGTTTATGAAAATGGTGTAAATAACACAAAAAGGTTTGATATTTTTCAATGTATGCGTGGTTTTGAAAAGTACAGCCTAAGGCGTTTGGATTTTAGAAAATGGAGTATTGTTTCAAACTAAAATTGTTTATTGACTTCTCTCATGCCCAGGTTCTGTGAGATTTAGTTAAGGTGCTGCAGTGCTAGCAATATCCACATCTGCCAGTATAAAGCAAGCTTGGACAGGGCGCAATAATGTAATGGTAATGTCAGGTGTGCAAATAGCTTCACTAGTATTAAACACAAGTCATCAAGGAATTGATGCCTGTCATAGTTATACAGCTACCAAGGATTAGAGTGGTTTTTACATTTATACCTCACTGAATTTCAGACAGTTCCACATGATGGATATCTAGCTAAACAACAACTTGTTTCATATTTAACTTGAGTCTCATTAGTTGGTGTGTGATGGGTACATCAGGGCTTCCTCATCACTAAAAATATATGAAGGAGTTTTGCAGTTGGAAAACTAGCACAATATCTGAAACTTTTTTTTTTTTTCCTAAGAATAGAGAGAGCTTAACTTTCTAATGTTGTTATAAATCTTCCATGTTTGAAACCTATGGAAGCAAGTTGTATTAAAATCTTTGGTTCCTTTAACGACCTTGCTGTAAGTTCTTTGGTTTGAGAACTTAAAATATCTGCTAGAGGCTAACTACAGGCGTTAGAAGCTCCGTATGACATTCTTCTGTTTGCCTAATGAAAATACTAAAATGAAGAAGATATTTTTGCTTGCTTGACTCTAGTCATGTGCAAAAAGCAGGTGAAAAGTTAGTGCAGGAAGAAAAAGCAGGAGGAAAATCTTCTTAGCGTGCTTGAGAGCGTACTAGTTAGCAAAACAGTGCCATACCAAGACAGTAAGGCGAGAGTGATACTGATCTTGCAATCAACTGCTGTTCTAGTGGCTTTGCATGAGGTTGATTTTAAGATTAACAGTCATATCAAAGAGAAATTTCACACTAACATTAAACCTGTGGTATTCTGCTGGTGCATGCTGCTACCATTCTAGGTCTCTCCCAAGTGACATGCTGGGATGGTAAAGAAATTCCTGGAAATACTTAGGAATTTCAAATTTAGGAAGAAAACCACAATGGCAGGGAAGTATTATGGTTGCATCCTCAGAATACACCTTCCAAAGGTTTAAAAAATGACAAAAACGATGCTACTTCTTCAAGCTGAATAGTACTATTCGTTTTAAAAGAATTTAAATTCTTGCTAGAAGGTAGAACAATAACCTATGTATCTAGTATGTAATTGACATTAAAACAGTTTTAAAACAAAGTTGATTGTTTTAATACTTCAAGCAGGGCTCTGTGGGTAGCAATTCTTTATAAGCAAGCTTTCTGCCAAAAATGTATTCCTTTTTCCTTGTGTTCTTGATATCACCTGAGATTTCCTCTGCATGCTTTATTTCCTTAAATCTCAATTCAATTTCCATTAACAAGTAAAGAATTAATAGATGCCTTTCTCAGCCTCACTGAACTAAGCTCAGCACTAAATTTGCTGCTTTTCCATCAATGTATTTAGATCGTATTCAGAGTTTCTTCTTCTTTTGAGTAGTAAATCAAAAAATTGTAACCCTGTACAATATTTTTTACAATTATAAAGGAATTCATTTTATATCTCATTATCATAGTGCTTCCCTGAGTATTTAAGAAATAAGCCAGCTTTATCAGCCAAAGGTTAAAGACTAAGTGCTAATGCTGGAAAAGCTATAGGTAGCCCTTTACAGCAGGATGCTCAGCTTTGCCCCCGAGCTATCTGTTTCCATTTAAATTACCTGCCAACGTATACATGCAGTTCTGATTTTTTACCATGAAAATGGGAATAAATCGCAGGCTTTGCTTCATTCCCATCACTTGCTTGAGGCTCAGCATACCGTTTGCCACATGCCATTTTTCCTGATCTTGTGTCCTGACAAACCTTGCATATTCAGAACAAGGAGGTCAATCCAAGTTCAAACATTGCTGAAAATACAATGTTGGAGACAGTGGATCCTCTTCATTCAGTAGCAAAGGTATCAGTTTTCAGAGAATGAACTCTTATCTGTTTCATATGAACTAAAATTTCTGAACAGTGAGTGTCCTAATGAGGTTAAGTGTATAGCAAAATTAATACAATATTCTAGAAATTCAGTTTAAAAAATGGATTAATGACTAGATCATGATAGGAGCATAATATGCTAGTGAGTCTGGCTGCTGGAGGAGATCTGTGATCTGTACTTTGACCTGGAATGTGGGTAACTAACTTTAAACTTGAATTATACCTTAAAAATGTAAAAGTTCAGGAGAGGATTTCTGACACATAGAAAAACACTAAGAAAACCTTGAAAAGAAGCAGTGAGAAAAATGATTGGACTTTTCCTCTCAAGTGTATGGGCTGACTTCTTTCTTACCATTTCACTATTTGCAGAACTGGCAAAATGAACATAAGCCGATCAGAGCAAACAGGTTTTGATGTTTCTGGTAGCATTTCCAGTATCTTCCACACGCATTGTTTGTTCATCCACAATACTTTCTTTTCCAAAATAGTCCATCACAGTAAACAGCCCTCATGAGTTTCAGACACTGTTAACTGCTCTCTTGAATCTCCTCAGGGGTTTTCATTCAAAGACCAAAAGTTCTTCACAGAACTGGGAAAGCTTTTTCACTCCCAGCCGATGGCATAACCAGCAGCTTTGGTGGCATAACACAGCAGCGTTGTAGAAATGAAGGCTGCTTTCCAGTTGCTATGATGGAAAAAAGTTACAAGTGTTTTCTGCTGCTGTCCTTGTGGCTGTGTCTCTTTTTCATGGTTCTGCTTCAGCCTCTGTGACCTTGCAGCTGCTGCAGCCATGCTGCTTGGGCTCAAAAACGTGGCTTTAATGTTTTTTTCCTCAATGCTGTGAAGACCGTGACCTACTGCCTTGTTATGATTTTTGTTTTTAGGATCCCTATAGAATGTAATCCAGTTGTTCACATCTGGAAAGCAGAAACTGTGCCGCCTAAATAATTGGGGAGGGGAGAGGCAAAGAACAAGATCAAGATTTGAATTTTAGTCACTTCTAACTACTTGCTTAAACTCATGTTAGTGGTTTGCATCAATTTAAGCACCCCAGAAAGAGGAGGGCTGGTTTTATTTTTCTCCAGGCAATCAAGTCTAACCCTGAGGAAAAGACTTTTAAGATCATATTACCTGTTTGATTATAGAACAACCAATGCAGGAAACCAAAGAAAAGGTGGCAGAAAGTCTGGGAGCCAGGCAGATCCTGTACATGAACCTGGTTGCTCCCCCAGCGCATCTCATGGCCATGGGCCGCCCGCCCATGGGGGCACTGCACTGCAGTGCTCGCTGCAGTGGCCGTGGCCTCCCTGTGCCACGCTGCCTTGCCACTTGCCACGTGTCCAGGCTCCCTGCCATTCCCGGGGGAGCAGCGGAGCGGGTCTAGTGGAGCTCCGTGCTGTGCTGTCCCCCCCAGCAGCGCACCTGATGTGGCGGGGGCTGGCACGCTGCCCTATCTCTCCTGGCCATCTACTCCAGGAGGCCACCTACCCGTCAGCCAGAAAACACAGCCGGGAAGGTGACACCCGGTTATCGGTTCTCGAGCAGAGTGAAATTCAATGAAGGTGGAAGATAGAGTCGATACGCTTTGCAAAATAAATCTTGAGGTCGTATGTGATTGAAATGAGCTGGCCATACGGAAAACTCCATCGCAAGCCACAATTCTATGGCTGTCAGATGGAAAGAAAATACACCCGTGTTAAAATACACCTTCATCCAGACTAAATAAATCCTTTTTAGACTGCTGGAGGTTTCTGCTAAAGTAAAGTGTCCCTACTGAAAGTGAGGCAGACACCTCCTTGTAAAGCTTCCACAGTGGGAATGGGCTTCACAGGGGCTCAGCCCATCAGTGGCTGTGCTCCAGCCAGCTAGTGCCTTACAGCTTACCCCAAATTCATACACGTAGCAGCAAAAATATTTTCCTGGTTTTTGGCTTTTTATTTTTTTGGAAATGATTTTTTTGGTCTTGTTTGATTTCGGAGCCACCTGTAGATCTAGCACCAAGTTTTCCAAAAACGTTTCTCCCTTTGTTTCTGGGGGAATCCATTAGTTACAGTAGGAGACTCTGCATAGTGGGACCATATATTTTACTATAATCTAACTATATTCACTGGGATAATTTGAATTTAATACTTGTAATTGCATTGCTGGCCATCAGTATGCTACCACTGCAGCACACCGTCACATAATTCCCCAAGGATTACAAAAACAGAAACAAGAGGGAGAGATGATTTACAGGCTAGAAATCTCATGTGGTTGCTCTTCATTGGCACTATGTGCAGGGTGACGCACTTTATAAATCTACCACGCTAATGAAATTTTATTTATTAGTGTGCAGCCAGTGAGATTAGTAATGTTCTGGGCAATAGTATTCTTAGTGAGATAGTGAGAGAATTAGATGAGATTAGGCAAGCAACCTGGACCGTGAGGGAGTTATACAATGAGATCTAGGAAAATTAACAATTCGTTGGTAGTATGGAAATGACAGAAATATTTCTAGTCAAAGACAGTCAAACATGAGGTATTTGAAGGCACAGCTCAACGGCAGATAAGGAAAGTAAGAGAGTTACAGTTGCTTAACAAATGCCACAGCCAAAATGCTCTAATGCTTTGTATGTAAGATTGTAGAATTGTTAGTTGTCAAGCTGTAGAGGAAACCCAAATCCTCTGAAAATAAATGGATTATGATATTTCTTAGCAATAATAAAGTAGTGTAACTTTATAATAGTAATAATAAAGCAGTGAGTAAACTTGAGAGGAAATGTAATATTTTAAAAATTATAGGCACCAAGTGAAATAAACTAGGTAGTGATATGCACAATGAAGCAATAGAAACATTAAGGTACTCAATTTCATTGTTTTGATGAGGAAATTGAAAACAACTGGGCAACTCTAGTGTCTAGTGTAGTTATATTTTATGTTGAAATATAGTTAATCCCTGCCCTGCCCAGTCTGATGCTAGTACTAGATGGTTCAAGGATGGATTACGTATATATTGTTGGGAACTATTACATAGGCATTAACCGCACTGATCTGTCATACGTCGCATATTTTGGCAGTTTATTCACTGTGACCAATTTACACGTCAGCATTTCCTGTTTCACATTTTTGTGTTGATTGCTCAACATATTTTTGACTTGATGTAACAAATTCTGACCCCAAATCCCAAACTCTTCTATGCATTTGCTTGTTGTTTGTGTATTAAAATGAAGAACTGTGAGTTACAATCAGAAGTTGCTAGATTTGTCTTAAGGGTACTTTCTATTCCTTTTTATGAGACTGATTTTACAAAGAATTCACTAATTTGTAACACTTAACCATCTGATTCTTATGAAAAATCTGTAGTATATAGAAACCATCTCATAAATCTATACTCCTTGATCATAAGCTGCTTATCTGATTGAAATGATGATATATGCAGGTTCATTCTTCTAAAATTGTAAAGATGAGATTCAAATATTGTTTGTATAAAGTGTGCATAAAAACAACTTTAGAAAGAAACAGTTAAAGTAATGAGAAAGAAAATAAAAGCCAAAGCTGTCCTTTTTTTATTCATGTATTTTTGTCTCTTGACAATGAAAAAAAAGTCACTAACATTCATTAATATTAAATTTTCATATCAAAGTGTGCTCTACATGTTAAGATTTTTCCACATGCTAATATTCCCTCTATTTTGACAAGAAAATCTCAGAAATGATGTTTCAACCCTGACTTTTCAAAATTACTTAAGGTTATTAATGAATTTTCATCTGGCAGTGTTCACTTTCTCATGTAAGCTGGAAATCAGAAATACTGTAGCCACATAAACATGAGAAATATAAAGAAAATATTTAATTTTATTCTTAAATACATGAATAAAAATGGGTTATAGTATATGTTTGCATATATCGTGGTGGATATTACTAGGAATATGGAGTATTTGGGGTTCATGGAATTTCTCAGGTGTGCTGCTTGTTATTTTTACTTTGTACCTTTATTAATGCAGAATTTGCTGAGTGAGAAGTCTATATAGCACAGTCAAATGCAATCTCCAACTCATTTGCTGGAGACAAATGACAGAAATAGCAACTTTAGGTCTCTTTTTAGAAGTATGTTAGAATTAGCAGTAGTAGAGTTGGAAGGTAACTCTATAACAAACACCTCCAACAGCATATCTTTTTGAAACACAACCCTTCAGAAGACCTGAATGCATTTCTAATATTAACGGTTTCTACCTTTCCTCTAAAGCCAACTCTGTGAATAACCATTATATCCCTATTGGCCTGAATAGTTCAAATTTGTGAAGGAAATCAACCCCATTATCAGAATCTGAAATTTTAGCTTTTTGCTAGTTCTTCATAGCACCACTTTAAGCTTTAGCAGACTCCTTATGAGTAATAAATAGCTGGGTAGGTTTCCTTGCCAGTTCTGGGGCAGTAGGATGGCAGTGAGCTGTGCTGATGGCTACAAGGCCCTTGTGTATATGTGGAACACAAACAAGTAACAGAAATTAAAATCCTGTCTGTGATGTGATAAGAAAAATAAGCAATTCTAGTTATTTGGGGAAATTTCAGGTTATTACTACCTACTAGATTGAAAAGGTCATTTTAATCGGTATGGAGCAAGTCAGTACAATTCAGCTATTTGGACAGGCATTTTCCTCTGCATTTGGTTTTGTTAAAAAATAATTGGGAACTTCCACTTCTAAAAGGCCTGTATTCTTTCATCCAGGATTCACTAGAATTTTATTTTAGGAGGAAAGTAAGTTAATGGGTGATTTATGCAGTCTGCAGTTGTGCAGTTTAAAACGAAACTCTAATCTGAGGTTTATAAAAGTAAATATATACAGGATATTCTGTCCTTCAGAAGAAACCTGTGTCACTGAAATGAACAAAACCGAAACTATCGTTGCCAGCATGGTCAGTTTTTTATCCCTTGCAGACTTTCTGAAATGCTTATCATAAGGCAAAAAAATATACAACCCTGTATATAAAAATTCTAAGAACTCTTTAAAATGTACACATGACTCTCAGCAACGTTTTATCTCACAGGTACTATAATCATTAGTTAGATGGAGGAACTCAGTTATGAGTGAACTCAGACTGTTTAATAATAGTGGTAGGATTGGACAGAAGGACAGAATTTTAGGTAGTGGGCACAACAGAGCCACTTACCTTCCTGTCACTTAACAAGGAAGATGGCTGCTGGATGATTTTTCTTTATTTTTCTTTATTTTTTTCTTCAATCTTGATGCAAAAGGGTTGGCTACAATGCTTTACTGAATATTAAGGAGGATTGTACTGTTAATGCAAGCAGTTAAACCCAATGTGTCATTTTCCTTCCATAATTACCCAGCTTGCTTAGTCAGAGACCTCTACTATAGAAGTATTTTGGTCCCTAGATATCATGACTTTGAGATTTTTCTCTTTAGCAGTGAAACCTAGGATTGGCCAGGAACGGATGAGTTATTTTTGCTTTGCTTTGTTTTAAATAAGATCTCAGATTCCTCCATGGTTAGCTGCTTCCTGAAGCTGCCTGTGTGCAAAGCAGTACCTGCTCTCCCAGGAAAGCAATGTGGGCAGAATGAGGGAGCCTTGGCAGAAAGAGACGCTGAGCAGTATCCCTGGGCAGGGAGTACCCAGGAAGCAAATGCTGTCCGAGCTTCTTCACTGGGGTTGTGGCACACACGGCAGCTGGCAGGTCCCCCAAAAAGTGAGGCACACACCTCAGAAGTCTTCCTGTATGTGTGATTTGCTGCCGTCTGGTGGAAGATGGATTAACCAAAGCAAGTTCTTCCAGTCGGCAATTCTTCCATGACTAGATAAATAACAATCATTAAAAAATAAATAAATAAAAGCAATACATGCCCTTAGGGACAGCAAGTCTCCTGGGACTGCCAGTTTGTATTTTCACTGCGTCAGCAAGGATGTAGATTTGTAAATATCCCAGACTACCCGAAAGGGCAATAAGTTATTCATCTTTTGTTGTTTTCTTACGTAATATACTTCCTTATTTTCAGTAGAGAAGGAAATATAATGCTGAGAACCAGTGTTAGAAGTTGCCTACTCAGAGTCTTTCTCATAAATATGAGTGAGTCAGAAGTTGCCAGTTTGTTCAGGAAAAGCTATGTAACACCACCACACGGAGATGAAAGAAGTATATTTTTTTAAGGACGTCTTGTCCTACCAGAGTTTTAAAGACTGATTAATTATAAAGGTCAGAAGTTAATGTTTGTTTTCAGGATAAAACTCTGGTTTGGGAAAGGCTTGAGTCATTTACTGTAGGCAGTGAAGGCTTGGATTGCATTAATTTATAGTTTGTATTCTGACATAAAATTGTTATGAAACGGGTTTCCAAAGTGATATTAAATTGAAATGATAGTGTCAAAGGAAACATGTATAGCGAAGCCTGTGCTAAAGGAGCTAAGTTACATTCTGGCCTCATTAAAGTCACAGGGGTTTTCCTGTTGCCCTCAGTAAGGTTACGATTTCCGCTCTAACCTAACTCTAGGAGACAGCTGCCTGTCTTAGACTGACAAATCTGTCTAACGTTTCCAGTAAAATCTGTCTCGGTTTCTAGTGAAATTCCCTGTTCATGTATCTTATTTCTAGCATCTTGTTAGCTTTAATATCTAGGAAACTCTCCAGCTGAACTGCTTGTTTCATGTCTGCAAGTCTCCTCAGGGTCGGTTAATTTTGCCTGAACTTAGCTGGTTAGTGCCATTTGAGGCAGCTCTGATGGATCTGAACCATCCATACCTGGGTGGCAAGTCGGCAAGGCAACACAGGGATGCCATGAGACCTGCTCGAGGCAGCAGCCAGAAGCTGGGCAGGATATTCCATGAAGTCTCTCATGGTACTGGGGAACCTGTGTTTTTGGCAACCAAATTAAGTCCCTTGTATAAGCCTATCCAGAGAGCACTCTAGCTGGGTACCTGCGGTACCTTCTTTTTATTTTGGTTACAAAGACCAAAATAGGTCCATAAAGCTATTTTCAGCTTTTGTTACTGTATATTCAAAATGCTTTTTCAGGGGCTGTAAGGTAAAGGGTTTAGGGAGATTCCAAATTTGCCTTCCTTGATACAGGATCATGTTCAAATGTATTTCTTAATCTAACTACTGATAAATTAAGCAAGTTCTAAGTATAAAAGTCCCCCTCGTTCTAATGCTCTAATTTAAATAAAATATTTTATATGCACTGTAAAGAGATAGACTGCTGTTCATGATCTAGTATAAATTGCAAAACTTAGGAACAAATCATTTATGTGTTGTATTTGCATAGTTCCAGAAGAGGTAGGTCAAAAGACACATTCTTCTGCTATCCAAACAATATTGCAATATTGTTCTGATTATTTGCATGTAAATAGTAGCCATTGTTTTCTGTGGGCTAGTTTATTGAGCAAAGTGTGCATTTGAGAGCTCAGACCTAGAAAGGATTTAAAATTGATAGAGGGTTTTACAGCGTAATGCAACATTATGTCAACATAGCAAGTTGAATGATGGAAATGTAAATGTTGAAATAATTTGTTAAGTAAAAGGGTGAAGCTGCGATGTTGCTGAAGTCTTTTTTTGTAGAAGAAAGCTGAACCAGATTTAGGCTTGAACTCCTGATGTGTGCAAATACGTCGTGTTGAATAGGACTAACTTGAAATTACAAACAATGGAAGGGTACTTATATCAAGACTGGAGCAGCATGATTTTTGTTTGTTTGATAAGCACTCCATTTGTGTTGTCTTGCAAGATGAAAGAATATTTGTGAATTTAGGCCAATGAGCCCTAAATTAAAAAAAGAACCTAAATAAGGTATAAGGACACAAAAACCTTTATGTCTATGTAAAACTCTTGTTTGTTACTATGAGGAGTTTTATGTTTCTGTAAAACCTGCTGTTAAGCCTTTATATTTAATTCTGCTTTTTTTGGATTGCAGTCTTTGAAATGCTTGTTTTGAAATGACATTTTGAATTTAAAATGAACACAAATTCTAACACAGAAAAATGATATTTTAAATCTTAAAATAGAGAAAAATATTTCTGTCTATACGTAGCACTGAATTTGTGGAAGATGAATTCTGCTTCTTATTTTTTTAAGTTGAACTTAACAAAAATATTGATTTGGTTTCAACCTGACCACATTTGCCACATGATATTTTATAGCTCAGTGCCTGAACTAATAAAACCCCACCGTTTGTTCAGCCCTTGATTCATGGTAATTACTGCTTAATCACACAAATATGATAGCAATCAAGGAGTTTTCTTTTGGAGTATGTCTTCCTCCTTTTTCCAACTCAAAGTGGGCAGGGAGATTTAAAATACTTTGTTTTCCTTTGCACTTTGTCAAGTTTCAAGAGAGCAGGTTGAGCAGAGCATGGCCCCATAGTGTTTCCAGACATCTGACTCCTCCCCAACCTTGTGTGACTAACCTGGGCATCTGGCAAGGGGCTGTGGACGCCAAGGGGTGCCAAATCGCTGGAAATTAAAAACAAATCCTCAAGAGATATTGAAGCTCCCATCTAGAATTTCTCCAGCTCCTACTTGGCTTGGAATGCCTGGTCTTTAAAAAGGTGAAATGAGTTTTAGAGTCGGAAAGTGAATGGTATGCCAGATCAGATCTGCTTCTCTTAATGTCCTCAGTGAGAAGCTGTCATACGGCTTAATAACAGTTTTGCCTTCAACTGAAAGGGCTCAGGATATGCTCTTATCTTTTCTCTTGAAAGTGGAGTTATGTTGGTTTATCTATGTTGGCTTATCTATATTGCTGTTATAGCAACTTCTGTTAGGCTTTTGCCAAGACAAACAATCCTCTAAGTAACATAAATTGAAAAGATTTCACCTCGTTGTGAGTTTAAATGATCTACTGATCTATTTATCTAATCAGCCCACTTTCTAATCTAATACATTGGCGTCTGATTTGAAGCTGCTATATGATAGATTAAGCTTGAACAAACTCGCCTCTAATGCTTTACTTTTCTTCTCCTACTTCCTTCCCTCTGCTTCTTACCTCCAAAGGATGTTTCAGCTGTGGAGTTGTAAATGATCCCAAATTGTATTCTGTTATTTTTGACTCAATCTACAAGGTGCTCCAACTGTAGCCCATTTCAAGCAACTTCTCTCTTTAGTCAAAATCTCTGTGAAAAATCAAGTAACATTTTGATCCATACTTTCAATTACTAATATTTTACAAACATGCCAACATTGTTAAATATTATATCCAGATATTTATATTTTCAATCCTCATTATTATCTCATTGATCTTGTTTGCAAAAATCAGAAATATGACACTTTATTCAATAATTTTGGGAGAGGCAAAGTTTTAAAGGGAAAAAATGTAGTTTAGAGTAATCAGAGGAGTTGAGGTTTCTAAATGTAACTTTACCACTTTATTTATGCTTTGTCCAACTTTTAGCTAATGTATATCAACTGAAGTGTCACAGAGCTATTTTCAAATAGCTATATTCATTCTTATTATCCATTTCATCTTCTCATGTGTTTTATTTTGATGTCAAACATGTTAGCTTCTCCCTTTCTGCATCCTAGATATTTACTATAACAATCTTCTCCTTACCACCCCCAATTACTCTTATATTTGTGGAGACTAGCCCTTCTCAATTGCTAGAGTCTCCTTACATCTCTTTTCCACAGTTTCTGAGTTCTGATTTTATTTATTTTTTTATTTATTTTTCCCTCTGAGGAAATGCTATTGTGAGGAAAGGGTAGTCCACTGATGAAGGTATGATATAAAAATGTATTTTATCTAGCCTGTGCTATACGTCTTTGTCTCATACTCAGCAAAGTCAGTTTCTTTCTTTGGAAGACCTGGATTTTTGTTTTGCCTTAAGAAAGAGATTTGCTCTCCCAATTTTCTGTGGCACTTGTGTAGGGAGCAGTGGATCTGCTAGAAGCCGCCCTCTCACCAGTTGGAGAGAGGAGATGAGACTGAGCCAGTGCAACAGAAAAACGGGGAAACGGGATAGGGGAGCAAGTGGCTCCACTAACAGCTCCTCTGTAGAGAGACCACTGTCCACAGATGTATCACTGGTAACTTCAGATGACCTCCTATCCAGCACATTTAAACTGTGAGAAAGTAATTCTTGCTCTTTTCCTGTTTGAGAGAGGTCAGCCACCAAGCGTGGATACTTGGAGCTGAATTTACCGTTCACAGGCTAGCCTGTAGTGTCTTTGTGCCTATTTTCTCTCATATAAAAGAAAATGATAGCATTTGCACGAAGGATTAATGTTAGGAAGAGGTCATGAGAGGAAAGATGCCGTGGGATTGAAAAATGTTCCGAGTATATTTCCAAAGTTCTGTTTTTTGTGTTTTTCCCTTTGGATATGAGTGAATTTCCTGACTACAGTCTAACTAGGTCAATGAGCAGATAATTTATTCATATGGCTACAAGTATTTCTTTAGAGTGGTTGGTTTTACTGTTTTTCTTTTTCTCTGTCATTATACATATTTAATGACACTGTGATATGTTTAGCTAATTTCAGTTGCCTGTTTGGTATGGTAGACTTGACTACCATGTGTGTAGAAATCAAAGGACATGTGGTCCTGTGTGGTCTGAATTTTCCTTAACTCTGATAAAGTTCATTTTTTTCATTGCCTCCCAGGTATAAAATGAAGGATATGAGAACACATTGAAATGTTCCATTTCAGTACCTTCAATTTTGCTGTTCACGTGATGGAGTTTGAAACCACATCTTAAAAAGACAATCTCATGTGAACATTGTGAGCATTTTTACTTCCAAGAGTTTGATTTTCATATTGAGGGTATCATAGCATTATGTTAAGAAAAGTGGTAACGTGCCATGATTAGTCTGGGTTGTAGGAAAAAAAACAGAGTTAGTCTTCTGAATGTAGAGTACTTGTTAAAATTATACACTCTGAGGAGTTTTTATTGGTTGGAGGCCACAATACTTAGTTTTAACTGGATCAGAACCTTGTTGGCCTCCTTATATTTTTTTCTCAATATTCTTTAACAGTGCAGCTTAATTTAATTTTGATGTTTAATATTCTTTTGTTTAAATAGTATCTGGTTTTAAGAAAAATATTTTTAAGGATATAATTGCACTCTGAGGTTTACATTAACATCCTCTGAAATAAGATACATGTTAAATTAATACTGATCAGAAATTAACTACTACCATGAGGCCTCTATGTTTCATATTGCAGTTAACCCACAAAAGGGGAGAAACTGCAGAAAATATCAAACTTCCAACTCTTCTTATGAACACAGAATGCTTAACATTTTCAGAAAATCTAGGGCAATTTCAACACAAAAAAAATGGAAAGGAATATTTTTTATTGCAATTAAAAGCAAAATGAAAAAATTCTCCCATTTAAAAATTACACGTGTAAACAAACAAACAACCCCAAACAAACAAAAAAACCCCCAAACTAAAACGCCTTGCACCTTTGAAAGCTTTGAATTGAATCCTTCTGTTCATTCTGTTGGATTTTTTCCTACAATCCTATCACTGTATCCGGTGATAAGAATCTGAAGATTAAGACATCCTATGGAGAAGCAGGATCTAGTTTGTACTTGGCCACTTTATTCCAAGGCCACATAATTCACTGCGTAGCTTATTTTGCTACTGGCTACATATTTATGTTTATAGTACATCCTACTCAGCAGCTGATCAAACATGACTTGCCAAATCTTCCTCCTCTCCCTTCCTCCCTCCCTTCTCCCAAACTAAATGTACTTCCAGGATGTTAGGAAATATCTGGGGCTTTGGAGGACAATCAAAGCAAAATAGGAAATATTGAAGCAACTTTTTCAGGCTTTTTTTTTTGCCTGCAATCCTGAGGAAACTTGTTTTTCACGAGACACGAGGCATAAGAAATGTTGCAACTTGTCCACTTGTTAGACCAGAGTGGGTATCTGAATACAATTTTTGTATTTTAAACTAATGTAACATTGCTGTCTTATATATTTGAATTGCTCCACTCTTCAGTGAATCACAGATTGAATTTTATTTTCTAGGAAAGAGTCTTACTTTCCAAATTAGTAGTGCAACAGCTTTAATTCAAACTTGCATTAATGATGGACATGTACAAGTGATGTTTTTTTTAATGAAATTTCCTCCTGCCTTTTATCCTCTCCTAAAAAGTTTTGGAAAGTGAATCACTTTTAATTTTATTAATGTGTTTCCTGTGTGTACAAAACAAAATAGTAATCAAGCAAACTAGATCATCCCAGTCGGGGAATGTTTAGTAAATTCACTCATTATTTTCCTTTCTTTGTCCTCAGGAAAGAACTATGCAAAAAAAAGATAAGTAGGCTGAGAGCTTATTTTTACATTCCTACACATGTGCAATTTCTATTGGAAACTAGAGTAATTTTTCATGTGATGTTCTGGTTCATGTAAAACCAGAATGAAAACCATTCAAAAGTAATTTCTATATAGCAAGCTGCCAGTCCTCTACTTTCCCCATAATGTATAACTATGGTCTTTGCAAATTTGTTTGAAGTAGATCTTTTCAAACAAAGCTATAGTCTGTTTGATCTCAGGTGAATTATATTATAATATGTTTTTAATTGGAGAAAGTAAGTTAATGGCAAACTTCCTGAATTGTGTAAACCAGACCTTTTAAACACACAGAATAATTTATATTACCTTGAACTTTTGAAAGTGTAAAAACATCCCTTGCTTTTTATTTGAGTTTATTGAAGAGGTCAACATTTGTGACGTCTTACAGTAGACTAAAATCTCCTCTGAAGAAAAGACTTTGTTTCCCTCATTTTCTCTTTATTTTTCTTCTCTCCTTTTTATTAACTTTTCTCAGTCCACCAACCAGCATCTTAGACTCTCCCACACAGAAACTCAATATGCTTCACAAACATTAATTACTCTGGCTCTATATCAGTTTGAGGTAAGCAATTTATGGGTGACAAATATGCACAAAAAGTAACCTGCCCTAGTCACCAGAACACTTAGTGTAATGATTTGGAGTGAGATTTAGGTCTCTCCGACTCCGGTCTTCTTAGCCACAAGATTAAGGAATAGATAAGATTAAGGAAGATGGTAGGTGTTTAATGTGGTTATAAAATTATAGGATCCAAAAGGGTATAGAAGGTTTTTTGTTCTCATAGTATAATCTCTGTAGTTATTCAGTAGCAGCTTCCATACTTTGGAGTTATGATACTCTCATAATGGAAATACTCATCATGTCTAAAAGTTATATTTGGATCTACGTTCTAAGCTTCAACTTCATATCAATTTCTCTCTTGAAAAAGAGACATTTCTGCCTGATTTCTTAATCTGAGAAACATAACCAGGTACATAAATCCTGTACTGAGAGAGGTATGGAATTATCTTAATATTAACCATCCTGAAGATAGAAATGGAAGTAAGGGCTTTCTTCCATCATTACCTGATTTTCTCTATGGAATATTTCACAGAGATTAAAATACTGATTTCCTTATTTACTATTTTTAAGTATTTTTTTTGCTGCTTTAAAATAACACCACTCTTGGTTTAAGTATTACTGTCTCAAACTGCTGAAAATTAATTTGTCGTGGATACTCTGCTGTTAAACATGCTAAGCTCTGTGTGAGTTCAAAGGTTAAAGTATTGCCAGAACGAAATTTAAACTTGTCTCTGTTAAACATCTGTGCTCTCAGAGTTACCAGTGATGTGTCCCTTTGACCTGTTTCATTTGAACTATGCTGGAAGTCAATTTTCAAACTACTAAATCTAACTTCAGGGTGTGAATCACTGCTGGGTGATGATAGGTAATTGGATAGTGAACTCACAAGGGGCATGAGAGTACCGGAGCTCCCATGTTCTCAAAGGAAAGAAGCTAAAAAACTGTAAATGAAGGTGGGGAATGGGTGGGTGGAAGCTTCCCTGTGTGGAGTGCCTGATTTATGACAGCTTGTATCTACTGGTCAAGCAGTTTTACAAATTGTGTTTGAGCTATACAAGTAAAGGTAGCACAGTAACATAGCAGGGTGGAGGGACCATAGTTTTTTGAAGCCTGCAGATATATAAACTTCAGCTTATTCTGCTATTACAGGAATAGTAACAGCGGAGAAGTCTTATCCCTTCTGGATGTCTAGACCAGGGAGGGGGCAACCCTGCCTCCTGGCTATTTGCCAGCTCATCCGTTTGTGCTCTTTAGCTAGAGCAGACCTGGCTCTATCTAAAATAGATCAGCCTTGCATGCATATGAAATCTGCTTGTAAAACCGTATTTTCTAGACCTGTCCAGGTCTAGCAGTGACATCAGTTTTGCAAATATTGTCGTAAACTCAGTAAACCACATCAGCCTTGGATTTTCTACTGTTATAGTCACTGTGTGAAATTCTTCTCTTGGGAACTATCCTACAGTGATGTGTCTGTTGATGAAGTGATGGGTCTGCTGTTGTTTTAAAACATATCTGCAGCCTGTTATATATGTTTGCAGTGTTGTTTCCATCTCAGATGACTAGGGTTAATTATTTTGTCCCTGTTATAATACGATAGCTTTCTGTTGGGCGTGTATTATCAACATGTTTCTCTGTAGACGACTGTTCTTAAGTAAAGTGTGTATTGGTCCACAGGGAGAAGGATGGGTGAGAAGAGGGTGAGGTTTAGTGTTGCAGTGAACTATACTAATGGGGATTCAGAACATAGCGGAAAAAGACACTTTGAGATTCATTCAACAACATCCATAACCTTGGCACGGATCCCAGTGTATCGGTGTTGAACTGAATAAAACAAATATTGGATTGCTGAATGGAGCTTTCTGAAGTACCTTGCATGTGTTTCTGCTTTACACAGTAAACATTTGTAGAACTGTTTTTAGTTAGCATCATTGACACAGATTAAGTGAGGAAAAGAGACCCAAACCCAAAAAACATTCAGAAGCTTGCTTAAATTATTAGCTTATCCCTTCTAATGCTCCGTGGTACTACTTCAGTGCGCATTTGCTGCTGTGGAAATACCAGAGAGTGTCTGATGTGTGTTTCCTATCCTAAGTACATTTAATAGCACTTCTGAGAGAGAAACTTTTATTGTATGATTGATATCATATTTTACTAGAGCTGCAATAAAAAGAAAAGAAAGAGAAGTAAAAATTTCCTTTGTACATTTTGTCATCCTCCTTCTATAGTGATGCAGTGCATGGTTAGAAGAACCAAACAAGTTCAAGTCTCCTGTCTTCTCCTTAAAAAGCAAAAGCTTAGAAATCTAAATAAAATGGTTCACTGAATCTCCATTGTAGAACTTTTTTTTGAGAAATTCCCTGCACTCTAGTGCCTGCATACGGTGCCAACGCAGGGCTTCCCGTGAAGGATTTCCATCTGCACAGCCTTTCAGCCAGTAACTGTGTGTTCTCCCCTGGTGAAGGAAAGGGGCTTCACCAGCACCTCTCTGCTGCCTTCACCTACACCCAGGCACGTGGGGCTGGGATAATATCTGGCACTTTTTTTCAGACTTTTCTCTGTAAATACTTGTGCCTGTTTTCTTTCTTGTATTTGCCTCTGTGAGGGCGACTTACAACTAGGTTACAGAAAAAGCTCTGTAGAAAGGGTCCAAAAATCAAGTGAATGTTATGTTACGAATTTATTAGCTGCTATTATGAATTTGGAACTTTATTTGGATTTTATTAGGAGCACTTGTGCAAATAGTCATGCTTCAAATCATGAATCCTGAAGCTCTTTAAAGCTAAAGGTCTCCAAATTCAAGTGGTACTACAGACCATCCTCCCAAGGTTTAATACCTAAATACATATATTTTGTTAAAGTTTCTTAATGCTGACAAAAATCAGAATCATAAAAACCACTCACCTGAGGCCTGGTTGAAGTTTCTTTAAAGCTAAAGGTCTCCAAATTCGAGTGGCACTGGTCAACCTGCCAATACAGACCATCCTCCCAAGGTTTCATACCTAAATACATATTTTTTTGTTAAAGTTTCTTAATGACAACAAAAATCACTCACCTGAGGCCTGATTGAAGTTGTAGAAAAAATATCTCCTCTGCTATTAAGCAGAGAAAAGCAAAAGCTACCTTAGACACTAAGCAGAGGAAAGGTTTAGTGTGTCCTGCCTTACTTTCCTCCCTGGCTGCTGCACAGCTCTGAAGGCAGCAGTGCAGGAGCTGCACTCCCACCTGGATGCTGGTGCCTGTAAGAAGTTCACAGGAAGACAGTGATTTGCAAAAGGGGAAGCAGAATATATTTAGGATTTCTCTGCATCAGCTGCTATTGGTAAGACGCCACTGTGAGCGTGGAGGACAAGCAAGCAGTACGGGTGACAGGAAATATCTCTGGAGGGACATACACGAGAAGGGTGCTAAAACATGACCCACTCCATCCCTAGACCTCTCAACTGTGAGTCTAAATATCATTCCTTTTCAATCATCTGTGCTGTGAAACATGCCGTCAACACACAAACCAGTCAGCTGCCAGCCTGTAGCTCACTACATCAGTCTCAATTAGTTCTTTCTAACTGAAAGAAGAAAATCGCAAACTGTCTAATTTTACATCTTAAGTGGAGACACTATTATTTTGCTTTGTCTATCGAGAATATACAACAGATGCTGTACATTCAAAACAGCCTAAAATACACTTCTTTCTCTACCAAGAGTATCAGGGCAAACATTTGGGAGAGGCTACTTATATTAGAAGTTTCTCATGAAGAAATAAATATGAACTAGAAACCATAATCCCATTCTCCTCTTTGCTAAGCCTGCTAATGAGAAATACCTGGTAGGTTTCCTAGCTGCTGCATCCAAAATTCTTTTCTCTGTATCTACATTTCTCTGTATCTACAATGTTCTGAAGTATTCAAGCTATCAATCAAGCATGTTGGGAGTAGAGGCATGTTTCTGGAAAACAAAATGATAAATAAATCACAGAAAGAGATATCTCTGGAGTGCCAGGAGATAAGCTCACTAGGAGAAACAAACAAATGTGGTAGGCACATGTGGTTTTCTGTATACTTCCACGAAATTTAACTTCATCAAAACTTCCTCTCCTTAGTGGAAAGCTTGCCGAAACAAAAGCTAAATTTCAAGTTCTTTTGGATCTGTGTGGAATTGCACTTTCAGAAGATGGATATTTACCTAACTTGATCATTCTTTTAATGGCATGTGTGTGTTTGATATCAGATAGGGCTAACTAATGGCTTCTAGCTACTCAAGCTATTATTATTGGCATATTCTTCTGCCAGTACATAATCATTTTGGCAGTTAATGTGTGGCCAACAGTGTTTCTGGCCAATGGGTGTTCCCGCAAAGAGTATATAGAAAAAGTTCAACGGCTAGTTAGGAGCTTGTGTGAATTTCCATTAGATATTATTTTTCTTGAGAGAGGTTTAAAGTTGGTCTTTGGTAATTTTTTGGAGCATGAAATCTGTCATACATGAGTCTTGTGTTGTTTGCAATTAAAACCTTGTTATTTAGGACCTAAAATCGCATGTTCCATGATTCAAGTTGCAGTTGTATTTACATAATTTGAATTATCTTTTGTAGCTAAAAGTTTTGGTTTTGATTTAAAATTTCATTTAAAAACACTTCAATTGGCAAAGAGAGTGACAATGATTTTCCCATTCCACATTTTTTTCTTCTTTGAAAGAATATACAAATGTTGAATCTGCTCAAATTAAATGAAAAGTAATAAAATGAAATTGAAATTTCAATAAATACAGTGTCCAAAGGATTAGTGCAGAAGGAAACCAGTCACATAAGGATATTAGTCAAATCATGGCAGAAGTATGTGAGGAATAGATTTCTGGCTGAAGTCTCTTCCCTCATAAACCATCACTGAATTCAGTATCGTGTTTTTCAAGCAAGAAATCTGTGCTTTTCTCCCCTTAATCCCACAACCCTATAGCAACTAGCCCAGGTGAACCTCAGATGTGCTTTCCTCCCCTTCAGCAGGCTGACCACAGGGGCAGGTTCTCGAGGTGGTGCTGGTATGTGCATCTCCCGGGCCTGCTGAGCCCGGCAAGGCAGTGGGCAAGCCCCAGGAGTCCTGAAAGCCCCACTTGGGCAGTAGCACAGGAGCGGGGAGCCTTACCATATGGGTAGCTCTGGTGTGTTCTGGATATCTGTGGCGGAGGACAAGCCCAGGAAGATAGCTGCATACATCCAGCACAAGGGCTAGAAATGCTATCCCTAGTTTAAGCTGTTGACTAGAGTGCATGACTGAAGCTTAATTCTGAAGTGACTCCTGCCCCAAGATTAGTCTTGGCTGATCTAGCGCTAGGTTTGTTGAGCAGGAGACCTCTCCCAGTGGATAAGCCAACTTTCATTTTCTTCAAGACATTGTACGTGTTTTCAGGCTCCAATAATCTCCAGCTAACAAAATCTCTTTCCTTGTTTCTGTATTTATTAAAAAGCAGTAAGGGCCAACTTTGATATTAAAAATTGGAGAAATGTCTAGCCAAATGCAAAAAAAAAAAGTCTGACGTCTCACCCCATCACCAACGCTGCTGATGCTCACATAATGTGTCAAGAGGCGGTTTAGTCATAGCATGCATGACTGTATTTTTAAAGTGTTACAGTGCTCAGTNCAACTTTCATTTTCTTCAAGACATTGTACGTGTTTTCAGGCTCCAATAATCTCCAGCTAACAAAATCTCTTTCCTTGTTTCTGTATTTATTAAAAAGCAGTAAGGGCCAACTTTGATATTAAAAATTGGACAAATGTCTAGCCAAATGCAAAAAAAAATCTGATGTGTCACCCCCTCACCAACATTCTGATGCTCGCATAATGTGTCAAGAGGGGGTTTAATCACAGCATGCATGACTGTATTTTTAAAGGGTTATGGTGCTCAGTGCTTCAAAAGTGCAACGTGTTTTGCTGCTCACAGACAAGCCTCTCATAGGTTGATGCTTGCTGATTGCAGAGAAACTTGGCACAAAGTTGTTGTCTGTGAACTTCTGTTTTTTCCTTTCTCAGAAGGTGATGTTCTTTGCACTCTGGGGTGCGATGTTCACCTCCTAACTCACTCTACAGTCAGTATCTTTTATACGTTTGTGCGTGCTCATGTTCTCTCTCTTCCCTTTTCTTGCCCACCTATGTCCAGACATGCACAGGATCCAGATTTGAGAGAGGTAATGTTCTTGACCATCAGTTTTTCTTGGACTTGTTTTAGGAGAGCAGGGCAATGGGAAAGCATCTCTTGTCTGGGGATTGAAATGCCCAGAGAAGTACCTGTTTTGGGGGCTCTGGCATTGACATGGGAGCTCTTGCCCCAGCACAGAGGTTCATGGATGGTCAGAAACCACATCTTTACCAAAGGACTTCCTGGAAATACTTAGATGTGCTTGTTGGTAGCATAGGTCTCTTGCCTCTACGCCCTAACAGATGGCTTGCAGTTTTAGACCTGATGCAGCATTATTTGGTTTGCCTAGGCCAACGCTGTTGCTGTCTTCCCAAATCTACTGCTTGAAAGTTCTCCTACAAGGAATCCTAACGGTTCAGCCCTTGGAAACCGGTTGGGCAGGATTATGGCCTCTGACACTCAGAGCACACAATGAATGCAGATGGGAGGGAGCCTGGGATGTGTCTTTTGGCTGTGCACTGCTATGCTGGGGTCGTGAAGTGGTATAGTACATTATAAGACACACTGGCATATTAAATTTATGTATGCTCAAAAAAACAGACTGTAGCAGGATGTGTTGACAGTCTCTATATTTCTAGGACACTAGCACATATTACCTTCTGGTGAACATCTGGATTTCCTTAGCTAGATACCCTGCATTTTCCCCTAGAGTGGAGTCCAGATGCAAAGTAATTGATTTGTAGTATGGATGGCTGTGGGAGCAGGGCCATCGCATGCGATACACTAATCGGACATATGTGCATATGTACCCCAAAGCTACTACAGAATTTAGATAACTAGAAGCACAAGCAACAGCTGAACAACAGTTTCTGGGACAGCAGCTGTCGGATTCTGCCTTATCCCTTTCTTCCTCAGATGCTTAGAAGAAATTAATTTCATTTAACTTCACTTGCTATTGGTCTTAAACATGTAATAGATACCACAGCATCCAGTTTGGTGCACAGCACCTCACAATATAAGGCAGCAAAGTGGCCGTGTGGACGAGCCTGCATAAGAAACCTGTGCTGGACAGGTGTGTTCCAGGTACTCACCTGGCCCAGGTGGGCTCCCATAGTACTGCCCTCTGTGGTGCGGACACATTCAAGGCAGGACAGGACTTGCCCAGGTTTAGCAGATTAGTCATCCTGCATTTTGTGCAGGAGTGCTTAAAACGGTACAAATCTTCTGGGGTTTATTGGAAGTTTTGATTCTTATAAACATATTCACTGGAGGCAGGTATTGGGGTCACTGTAACGGATGGCCTTCTCGTGACTGTGTCCCTGAGTTTCTCACAACACTAGCATCTGAGTGCTTTGTCCTTACATCTCGAAAGAGAGGGGCAATGGGACTCAAAAATCCTAGTGCTCATCTAAATATCTTTAGATGCTTTGCTAGCACAGGTTTGTTAAAGGCATCACATTTAAAACAAATAACTTTTGTATCAGCTTACGCCATTTGCATTACATTCCCAAGCTTAGATCACGTTTGGAGCTATCCTTGTACTTTAGCATCCTATCTGCTTTAAATGTGTTTCATAGCTTTGTTTATCTTGATCAGAAGCACCTAACTGCAGCTCAAGGCATTTATACATTATTCATAAAAACACATGCATAAACTATATTGGATCAATATTCATAAACCAGCAAGGTTTCAAATAACTTGTAGGTATTTGGCTCTAAGCTATGAAAGTCTGTTCCAGTTTTGAAAGAACTATTACTTTTAAATCCTCATAAATCTGTGGGAAATGATAATATTGATCCTTTTATTTTTGTCTTGCTGCACATTCAATTTATATCCCACAGAGTGCACTATGTAACTTTTCCTGAAGCAAAAGGGACTGCATCATCTATACAGAATAGTGCTATGATATATTGCACATATAAAACAACTTTATAGTTGGGCAGTGATTAAAAATAAAATGTGCATTGAATTAATCTCATATTTCTATGTTCCTACACATTGTCAAGAATCCCCAAGTAATATGCTTATCAGGAATTGACAGAGTATTACAAAAACATTGACTTTTTATTGCAGCTTCAATCTGGATTTATGCCAAAAAGCTCTCTTCCATTGTTATTTTGAGTAACAAGAGGCATTTATAATGCACTGAAGCATGACTGAATTTTGGATGCAACTTTTACATCTCTCTGAGGTCTTTGGTGTTCTGAGATCCTGTAGCTGAAGTCTTCAGGCTCAGGGACTTCTACAATGAACAAATTTCAGATTTTTAATGTAGAAAATGGGGATTTTTTCCTTTAATGGAGATAATATTTTGGTATTTCCAATTATTCCGAGAATTTTTAGAAGTCTAAGTTAGATCAGAATGGGAATCCAATTTTCTTGGACAACTACCAAGCTTACACCCCTGTAAAATCCTTCTAAAACAGAGTGATGCATTTCATGAAGCTCCCAAATTTGCAGAGCCCGTAACTTTTTCTGGCTCTTTTTCAGGGTCCCCACAGTGTTGGGAAAGCAGCAGCGAGGGCAGGGTGTGAAGCTGGGGCTGGAGCAGCTGTAGCGTTAGGTACCTGTTGGTTGAGCAGCCCCGAGGCTGGGAGATGGGCTTCAGACTTCCAAGTCTCTAGCTGTTTGCCAGAGGAATTGTGGAGGAATTTGTCTGGCAAGCTAGAGAGGAACCAGGCACATTTCTGGTGGGACCCACCTGGTTTTCTTAGGAATGTTGTTGGAGTTGTCCCATCCCTGGGAAACAGATCATTTTCAAGGGACTGGCATTTTGTTTAGAAAAACACGCTGTCAGAAAATGCAGGGCTATCACTATTGCTGTGTTTGGCTGCCATCCTTTAGATGGTCAGCGAAGATCTCAGCATCCGTGAGGGGAGAATGTTATTGTTTCCATTTGTAGCTATGAGTTGCTATAGGAAAAAAAAAAAAAGAAATAAAAAGTCCATCTCCTTTAAGATAGCCGGTTTGGACAGCCTGGTTTTCTCTGCAGCTCATGGTCATGTGCTTGGAAAACAGTTTTCCTCACCCCTGTTATGAGGAAGGAGAGTGTGTTGTAACGCATTTGTCTCAGTACCTTAAGCAACTGCAGCAGTGGCTCTGGGCAGAGGAGGTGGCTGACGGCTTCTGCTCCGCTCTCTCTTTATTTGTCTAAATCGCTCCTGAGATGCAGATGCTCTTTGCTCTGTGGCAATGTCCTTTTCCTGCAAAGATTCCATTTAAATGTACTGTATAAATGGGGGCAAGGAATATCCCTTTTGTATACTGCTTTCTCTTTAATAACTGAACTGTGAAGAAAAAGGAAGTGAGTTTAGTAGTACCTCGATTTGTTACTACGCTGACAAAATAGAATGACCTTTTTCTTTGTTTGATAATGCTGCTTTCAGATCAATCGATGACTACAGAAACTGCTTTTCTTTCTTGACACATTTGACAAATCTGAAATGATTTACACCAGAAACTAAATTACAAGGTCAGCAGGGCAGGATCTGTATTGTGTTTGTAAAGTGTGTACTTAGGATATTCAGTTAAAAAATAATCAATCAGAATGGTACCCATGTGATATATCTACACCCTGTTTTATAGATAATTAAGTGTTACAATTCTGCGCCTTTTCTCTTGAACAAAATTTAATCGCAGAGGAAACTTGTCACAAAGTGAAATTCTTTAATAACTGTATATAAAAATGATATAATATATCTTTGGGTCTGAAATTCAAATGCCTTGCAGGTTTACAGTTCTCAGTTTGCAAGAGATGGCTATTTTATTAATATTAGTGCAATTGAGGCTTTTTGCAGAGATGCCCTGAGTCATAAAGATGCTGCTGGGGGGGGTTTAGATAGCTCTTCATCTGAGCCACTGCTTTCTGTTGCAATGAAGGAAATATTAAATGCTGCTGTTTTGCCTAATCATTGGTTTAAGTAAGGGATAGCTTAAATGCAAAAGGTAGATTAGCTGCTCAGTTTGATCAGCTCCTCAGTGCCCCCCTCACAGAGAGGTCTGAGGGGGCCTAGCATTTTGACACTGACAAAGTCATTTTTAATGATGGATGATGGATTAGCTTGGTTTTCATATCATCTCAGGAAGGAGTCTTTTCCTGTTAGATAAGAAATACTCCAGGCTAAGTTAGATCTGGTTAAGAATGTAAAAGTATTTTCTCATGGAATAGGACAGCATTTTGGAAATATCTTCTCCCTTGATAAATACTGTTTTCAATTCAGTTTTATGGGAAACTACAATAAAATGTAACAAAAGTTTCTTTTGCATTTTGAAGGTTCGGTTTTGATTTTTGCTTTCCTCTTTTTCCCCTCCTTTGACTGTGGCATTAAAAAAAAAGTAGAATTGATGTCAGATGGGACTTTCATGTATATGTTGTCCTTTATTCTAAAATTTGAAAACTTTCTCATGTTTAGAAAAATAAGAATGGGAACAAGGGAAAAAGTTTTGAAACTTTGTCCCTGAGTACTTAAAGATATGGAGATAGTTTGAAAAGACTAAATGAAAGTGGAAAACATGAGTTGTTACTGTAGTTAGTGTCAAAGGAAAGGGGGGAACTGAAAGCTTACATATTAAAAGATCTGGGCGTTCTGAGTTTTGGAAAATCTTTCAAACTATTGTTTTGTTTCACAGCTTTGAAAATTTTCAAGGCAGCATAAACTCTGTCATAACAACTTCATGAGCTTAATGAATAGGAACCATTTTAAGATCACCAGCTATGAGCTTAGTTGGTTCCCTTTTTTAATGCTGTTGGATCCAACAAGGAGCAAACTGTGCTGGTAGTAATATAGTTCCGGTTATATTTATTAAGCTGTAGGAATTTAAACCAGCTGCTTATTTCATCTACATATAGTGTCTGTTACTAACAGTTCCAGACAGATTTTACCCTTGTTCACTTCACAGTTAAATGTAGTTCAATGTACCATATGGAAAATTAAGAAATGAAATTACTTCCATGATTGAAAACCTGGCCAAATAATAGCTTTGAGGACATTAAATAGATAGTATCTGACTTGATAGCAGAACTGAACAAAGAAATAAATAATTCAAATATGCTTATGCGAGACAGCCTCAAAATTGCCCAAGATCATCTTTTTATTCCTCCCCCTTACCCTCAAGGGAAGACCACAAGGAACAGCATAATTTATCCTGTGTCTGGTATTAAGCAGCCTATCAATGTGGTGTGCTGACACTTTGTGTGCCTTTTAAAGTAGAGTTAGCTGCACTGTTGGGAGAAGAGATTCCTCACTCACTCACTCCCCTTGCTCTGCAAAATGTACATTATTTTCAGTGATGAGTTGGAGAATTTTGTGTTTCTTTCTCACAGAGACATATTTGAAAAAAATTTATTTTTGTTTAGTTCAGCTTCTAAAGCTACTTCATAATCAGCCCTAAAAAGAAAAAAAACACTGTTCATATTTAAAGAGTTGCAATGTTCAGTACTAGGAATGTGACAGATTGTTATGCACTTAAATGGAAAATTAATGTGTAGTGATCACTTTCAACCACTTCCATAGTTTTTGAATAAATAAGTTCTCTCCTTAAGGAATTCAGAAATGAATATAAATTGTGGAAATGGTTGATAATTTTGCATCATATTTTTGAGAAGTGTGTATCAAAGACAAAAGACTTTTGCGCAGACACAAACGCTATGCCACACGGTAACATCTTCTGCAGAATTTCAATACCAGCAGAGCTTCATCTGTTTATTCAGGTCTCTCCACAACAGTCCTCCCGTACAGGTCCAGCTCCACGTGCAAAATCAGTATTCTGTGCATCTGAACTGCACTCCAAGGTAACGTGCCTTAGTACAGTATTCTTTGGCTGTCATTCCCTATCCAGGTGCCAAGTCATCTGTACTTGTGTAACTTGGTAAAAGGAACTTTTATATTCTCTTCCATTTAAAGGAGCTCCTGCCTCTTAGTCAGACAGATAATAACTCTTGTTTTTATTGCAAAGCTTTTCATAATGGATCAATAACTCTTTGCCACCTGAAAAATATCTGAATGTTACAGTATCTTTAATGTATTCCCAAGAAACCAAAATAATTTTCTAAAGTATATTTTTCAGGCAATCTTCAGTGAGACCAGAGTTGTTTTTTCTGAATAATTCTGTATCAGTGTAAATGAACCAGACATGCAACGCTTCAAATTCATATGTCAAGTTAGCTCAGCAAACACTCAAACATCTACTTGCTATTATGCTGTGGGTATGCAAGTGTAGGGGCTCATTTGTGAAAGTAGATGACCCAGGAAATAAAGCATGTACCGTCCTGAAATTATACCTAACTATTTTTGCACTAGCTTGCTATTGCTAATAAGAATGTGTATAGTTCCTTAAGCAATCCCTTGACAACACTTCTCAATTAAATATTCCTATTTCATACATTTCAGCAGTAAGTACTAATTTAGATACTCTTTACATTTTGGATGAAAGAGGTGGTCATCCTCCCCAGTTAGAAATCTCCAACCTTTTCCTACTCTGTATAAGAAAGGAGTTTTATGTCCTTAAAGTAGTACATTCTTTTTTGAGTGATGCCTCGCCCTGCTTGTGTGGCAGGTGATCATGTGGACTAGAAAATAACAACTCAGCAGTTGACAATGAGGTATCTGTAAATAAGTTATGATTATGGACCACAAATGTCCACGGACTACATTTTATCTAGACTCAAAATCTGTCTCTAGCTGAACAACTAGCAACCAACAGCAGAGCTGCTGGGGTAGCAAGCCAAATCTGTGAAAAAAGCAGTTTTGCCTTTGCGACAAAACTGCGATTCAACAGCTACTGGAATTTAAAGCACATTTAAAGCACAGGTTTTTCTACTTAAAAGTGAACACCCAAAAAACAGAAAGTAGAAGAGAATTGATTCTGAAATATCTACCATCCATGCCTTGGGGAAAGAACAACAAATAAGCTTCTCAAATCTTGCTGTCATGTCAGAGATGTAAAGCAGGTTTTCTGATCTATTAAAATTTTATTCAGATGCTTTAAGTCTGGATTGGTTGAATGCCAAGAATCTTTTAATTTCTGGTTGAAATTAGCCTGAATTTCTGAAAAAACTCTGTTTTGAAACATCAGAGCATGATGTTTCCTAAAGGAAAGTTGCTCCTTATACACTCTTGCTCTCAATGTGCTGCAATTACACCATAAAATTGGCAAGCTCTTCTGGTTTAACTCTGTGAGTGCAATTTCCAGTGGGCAGTAGGAATAGGAGGTCCCCAAAACTTTCACCTCTAGTCTTTGGATATTTCATGCTAGCAGAATTTATAGCATGTCAACTATTAATAGAAATTTCTCCTTTGCTAGAGCTACAGCATATACTTCTCTGATCCTGAAGCTGTCCACACTCTGAATCGTAACTCTACAAGAGGCAGCTCTAAGCATAATAACCCGTTTTAAAAAAAAAAAAAATAAAAAGAATAAAAAGAAACGAAAAAAACAGGGTGCACGCTTGTTTTTCTTGCAGAGCCTTAGCGCCATGTGCTGCTTTGCCACAGCTATGCTTTTAATTCCTGCACTGTAATTCTCATTTAAAAATCCCCCTGGGCCTGGGCCCTGGATGCTGGAGCGGTGCAAGCCGGGTGGTGCCTGCAGAGATGAGCAGTGACCAGGTGAACCTCAGCACATTGCAGAAGGTCAGTCTGGTCCCGGGCACTCAGAGCTCTTGTGCAGCCCACTAAGCGCTCTAAGTAAAGGTTTACCAGAGCTGTGAACCAGGGATCCTTAAGAACAAAATGCTTTAGTCTTGAAAAAATTGAATTTTAAGTTTCCTAGCCCCTCTGAAGAGTGGATTCAATTTAGATGATGCATTATGGTACTGTTATTAGTGAAAATCTGAGATTCCTTAGATATTCTATACATACTTGGAAATGATTCATCAAAAAGAAAATCCTTGCCCACCAGGGTGTTACTGGACCTCACTTGGAAGATGACCAGGAGTTAATCACTGATTTAAGAGTAGCAGTTGCTACTAGTGATGCATGTCTTACAAACCAGACTATTGCATCAGTTCTTAATGTAAGTATTTTTGGAGTTTTAAATGGAACTATTTTCCCCAAACTAAAGAAATGTTGCTGTAAGTGACAGGGAACATAAATTTAAAAAAGAAGTCCTAATGGAAACTGGCAACCGATTAGACCACCTAAAGCTCATGCTCAAAAAGCCATGATCTCATATACATTAAAAAACTATGCTGGTCAGAAAATAACCTGGTTATAAGGAAGTATCAGAGCAATCATACAAAATAAAACAAGTTTTTCATAGAAGTGAAATAATTAACAACAAAGAATATACCTTACAGGTTTAAACATGTGGCTGTCTACTAAGGCACTTAAAGATACTCTGACAATCAGAAGACATTTAAATGGAGAATAAAAAAAAGGCAGTTCCTTTTTGAGATGCAGATGGTAAAATCGGAACTATATCCGTGTAAAACTGCAGACAAATCAATAGATATTTCCATTCTGTATTTGGAACTAAGCTGGAGATATAGCTACCATAAATTAACAGACAAGGATTACATTACAGAAAGACTCAAAAAATTTACTTCCTATGGTAGAGGGAAATATGAAACATTATCTGTTTTTTTTTCCCTATAGACCCAGATAAGAAAATCTCAGATATGTTAAGAGATCTAACAGAAGTAATACAAGGCCGAGATATTTCTTTGTTAGTTTTATGCAAAACATAAGCATATATGCACATATGCATAAAATAAGGGAAACCTTTCTAGAGATGGAAATCCAAAATGATACTCACGTCTAAAATGTGAGAGGAGAAAGGAACAGATTGGCTAGTCTGATATAAGTCCTGGGCAAAATAATGCAGTGGGAACCTGGGATTCTCTTTGCTGAGAGTTAGAAGCTCAAATATTATTCCTAATTTGAGCATTATATTATTTCTTGAGACTCTCTAGTAAGGTTGCTAATGAGGATGTACCAGTACCTAGGGCAGTGGGGTTCTCTAAAGGATCAGATTTGATGTAGTTCAATATTATATTACCTCATGACATGCTGTGATGGTTGTGTTTGGTTACTGCTAAGATTTGAATGAGTGGCTAATTCAAATCATGTTATCGTTTAAGCGGTCTCAGTTCTTTGGAGGAAATGTTTTGCAAATCTGCATCTTTATTTTGTAAAAATAAAGGGCAGGCTTCTCTACATAATTGCAGCTCTAGCAGTTATCACCTCTGCTTATGGGAAGAAAGAATAAACAGTTTTAAGTGCCTTTCAAAAAATTACAAGCTGGACTTGCAGACAAGTACAAGAGCTGGTGCAAGCTGAACTGCTCACCAGAACGCAGCCGGAGCAGTTGCTGCATCGTTTCAGAGCTAAGGCATTGAGTTACATTGGGCAGGGGATTGTAACTAGCTAGCAGATGTAAAATCACAAATCTCTGCTATAAAAATTGAGGAAGTGCTAAATTGGCAGAGGTTGAGATGAAGTCACTTTTTTTTTTTTAACTGATGCTTTGCCATAGTGTCCTTAAATTCCATGATCAAACACAGCCCAATGTATTAAGCAGCTGCTCAAATCTATCACTCCTCAGAGAGCAGTATGTTTGTATTGGATTCAAACCATAGAAATACTCTTTTGAGAGGTAACATCTTAATGCAAATTATATTAATTTCTTCCATGAGCTGTGAGGTCAGAAGTGAAGTCTCCTGTAGGAGAAATAAGTATGATCTAAGATCACCATTTTTATTTATCATATTTCAACCAGGAAAAAACTTTAAAATCGCAATGATTGTGTTATAGATTACAATAAATAGCTAGAGAAATATCAATGCCACATGTGCCTCCTCTCACTTTTCTAGTATTTTCAGCTACATCCCTGCTCTCTGTTTAGGTCCTGACCTTCTTGTATTTTAAGATAAAAAAATGTTCTTGCCATTGAACTCTCTCTTCAGCATGAATAACTGCTGCTAAACCTTATTTCCGCTCTACAAGGTTTATTTTCATGCCCACCCTGTTGTTTGAGTCTTTATGATATAGTCTAACCTCTTGTCACTCACACTTTACCACCAGAAGCAAAACTGCAATATTTTTTCAACCACATTGCTCTGAAAAACGTTTAAGTTTGGCTATATTTCTCAGCGTTAGACAGATGGAAGAGTTTTAGATGAAGACAATGTAATGAGAAGATGAAGTCAGTAAATCCATTTATATTCAATTTTTAAAATAACTGGTCTATGGGATGACTGAGCGTAACAGTGTCTTTTCGTACTGTAGAAGATAGCTGGTCCTTGGCAAAAGCTACCCTAAAATGTGGAGATATTTTGCTGCAGACAAGGATGTTATGAAATGCTGTAGATATGGCGCAGTGAATAATCTGCTTCTAGAAAGTAAATTGTGCTTAAGTGGGCAAACTCCCTAGAGTTTCTTAAGAAGAAGGCTGAGTAGCATTGGAGCAAGAAAAAGATTGGTTGATTGTTTAAGTAAGTTGTTATTTCACTCTCTTTAGTACCATGGGAATATGTGGTAAGCGTTATGATGTAGCTGGTTTAACGCTCTCACTTAAGGACCTTTCCAGCAGAGTCCCTTCCTGCACAACACATTCAGCTAAGGCTCCCCTGGGTTTTTTGATTCATGGATACAAGTGCTTCTCTGACGCGTGTAATGTCCCTGGCCCGTAGGAGGCTTTGGCATTAGCAGGTACAATTCCCACCGAAACCCCTGCGAATATCTACTGAAGTCGGAGCTGAGCTTTACTGCTAGACGGTGATGAAACCATAAGGCTCCCCGCATACTAGAGCTGAGTATCTGGATTTTTTTTTTTATGACCATCATATAACCAGGAATCATATTTGCAGTGAGCTGTGCATGTGGTAGCAAGGTTCAGCGACGTAATTGCAAAAGAAAACATGATGAATGACCTTGTGTGCTGTCTCCACTACTGTGCAACTTTGATGGCTTTACATGTGTTATTACTTTCTCTCTAACAATTTAGTCTTGTATATGCACCCTTGAATTTGACATTAATGTATACAACATTCTTCTTCTCTTTTTTTTTTTTTCCCCCCAGATAGAGAAAATTTTTGTTAGGGAACAAAGAAAAATCAATTTCTTAAAAAATACAAACTGGCTTTGATCCAGAAAACAAAAAGCTTCTGTCATTAGTAGTAAACCTAAGGGGACCATAAAACTTTCAGTGGTGCCCAGATCAAAACATTTGCTTTCAGCTGAAGCTGTAATTTTAAATCTGTCTAAAATTTAATTTAAATAATATGTGTGTGAAAGAACTTGTTGGACTGATGTTTTATTTAGATATTCTTTGTCTCCTACTGAACAGAGATTCTCCCTATAAATTATACTCATGGAGAATAGTTTGCTTTTGACTCTAAGCTCTTTTGCATTTAGGACAGAGAATAGTAATAGATCTCAGTCACATTTTGCCTGTGATATACCTGCTGCAACCAGCCTGTGTTTTATTTTCTATACTCGCCAGTCCTACTCAGCAATACCTCCAGTATTCAAAAGTATGTTTCTAAGTTTAAGGTTAAAATACAGCTATAAATTTTTTAATAATTTCATGAAATCATCACCCTTTCCATCTAGCATTAGGAATTCAACATTGCACTTCTGAGAGAGTGACCTCAATATAAACTGGATCAGGAAAAAACAGAAATTCTCTGAAAACGATAAAAAAAGCAAAGAATTTCTTTCTTGCTGAGTCTATTGCCAAAAAACACTAAAACAAGCTAAGAAAGTTCATTATATTTAAAGAGCCCAACAAACATACCATTAGCTTGACTATTCTTGAGGCTAATTAGTTGGCTATAGTTGAATATATACGTCAATATACGTGCCAGATCCTGCTTATGTCTCTGTAAACATCTCAAGCTGCTGTTTTCAGAACTTTCCCTGGACATTTGCCCCCAACTCCCTGCCACTATTCTTCTATTAATTACAAGGATCTGCACACATGTTCACACCAGGCAAACTTCTCCCCGCAGTTGTGGAAATTTCTTTCAGCCTACTAGCATGTTAAACTCTGCTAGGATGGACAGAAAAGATGAAATATTATTTATTGCTGGATAAACCTGGACACCATTGATCAAAAATTCAGTCTAGACCAATGGAGAAAGTGCTGGTTTTCTTCCTTTACCATTTTCCCTTAAAATTTTAGAGTCCTGACAAATACATCCTCTGTTTAATGGATATCATGGGCGGGGCTGGCCGACCATATTGGACCATCACTGTGCTCATTGTGAAACTGTTGGTGAGGAATTTTGCCTTTATTTTTTTCACGTAGAAATTGAAACTATATATTCACTCCAGAAAACATCCAGCTAGAAAAAGAAAAGTTTTATCATCAGCTACTTAAAAAGTATATCTAAAGAGTTGGGATGTTTTAGAGAGTTAGGTCTGGTTTAAGATAGTATTATATATATGTAATTTCTGTAGAAGGCAACAGGTTTAAATCATATCGGAGCACGTTCTTGAAGGTAAAATCATGTTTTTAAGTTATTTCCCAGGTAAAATCCTCTTAATGAATTAGGACAAGAGAGTACAGGTCAATAAATGTCCTATTTATCCTTTTGCCCTGCCATGGAAGGATAATTAACTGAGAGAAGAAGATCTTTCTCAAACTGCATGGAGAATTCAGTTATTTTTGCCTACTTGCCTTGAAAATAGCTTTAGTTAGGAAACACACTGAGTCCTGCCTCATGTGCTGGGATCTTCTGCCAGCTTTTGGAGACAGTTGAATATCACGAGGACAGGCAAATAATGCACAATATCTATCTTCCAATGTGATTTTAACTTGGAATGAATGTTGAACATACAGCAGCACTGAAAAATAATCCAATCATTGTAGATCACTATTTTAGATGATGGTATATCCTAGGGAGCATTTCCATATTTCATGGAAATCAAATTTTATGGGGATGGTGGTGGGTTAAGTATTTGGTCTATTAAGTTGCAAATATATTTTAGTGTAAAATATGTAGTAATTTTAAGACAGAGAAATCAAGCTACTTCTATTCTTGGACATTGAACCACTGTTTACTATCTCATATGCATCTTAATAACACTTTGTGAGGAAAAATCTTGTTTGAAATTACCGTTTAATGAATTAATAAAACTTGCATTAACATTGTTAAATCCTCCTTTTCATTAAAAAAAAAAAAAAAAGAATTCATATCTCATATGATTTTCCAGAGGAAACACTTAATACAAATATCCAAGTTTCATGTTCTATGTGATCATTTTTCATCATAGTTTTCGATGGCTATTAGAATTTTCTTTTGGTGACTACTAAAGCCAAAGCTTTAAATAAATCCTTTAAAATGAGCAATTATCTATTGTTATATTCAAGTGCTTGTGTGGTCAAGCCCTTCTCCTGGATAAACTATGCTTAAATTTCTGTCACTTATTCATGTGAAACTTTATTCCGCTTGAGTATTTGAATCTGATGTTTCCTCCTGGGCTGTCAAGTTTCAACAGTCCTCAAGCATACAATACCAAGCACTTATAATTGTAATTTAGAAATAAATCTAATGTGTGCAGAGACCAGATAAATGCGCATTGGCTCTGCTTTCTCATCCCCATTTCTCATGTTGGATACCAAGGCAGAACAACAAGATTAGCATTGGGCCTTTGAGGAAATGGCTTAGAAGAAAAATTACAGCCAACTGATAGGTTTCATATTTCAGTGTGAGTTTTCTTCATGTATGTGATGGATTTCTAAATTTCTTTTCTTCAAACACAGGATATTTAACAAGAAAATGCTATGCCAACAAAGCACTTTTTATACCGTATATGGATTTAAAAGAGAGTTATACTTTAGTTTGTAAAGTAGAGAGTAAAATAACGTAAGTGAAATAACTCAAAGTAAAAGCACAGAAACTCACAGTAAAAGTACAGATTTTAGTCAGTGCTTAATCAGAATCTGAGCTTTTAAAAGAAGGCATGGAGGCCCATTTCTCTTCCTATCCCTGAGCAACACAGGACTGCTGTCAAAAATTATAGTATAAAGGTTGTCCAGTAGTTATTCATGTCTACTCATTTTGCTACTGCCAAAATTATCTATTTTGTAATTTCTGAGCAGAATTACTAGTTGGAAGGTAAAGGTGTGCCTGCAGCTTTATAGATCTCCTTATTTTTAGTCACTGTATAAAAATGCTAATTCCAAGCACTAAGCACTAGGATTGGGAAAGCAGACTCGGTTCAAGAATCCATCTAATTTCTCTTCTTTTTATATTTTACAATGATTTGGTTCAAATATAAAGAGCTGGAATCTAGATAGTTCTAATACTACTTGCACTTCTGCGGCTTTTATGTTTTTACACTTTTTTTTAAGAAAAGGCCTACGGATGTATGGATCCGTTTCATGGATGTAAATTAATATTAACTCGACGATTAGCACAGATCCTGTAAATGTTTTCAGAAGTTGTCTGATTTGCAAGATAAAGTTTACAGTTACAGTCAGTTAGCAGAAAGATCTGCTGGGTGGTTTGACAGTGTCTCAGAACAGGATTTAGCACCCCTGTCATACGGAAATGGTACATTAACTAGTTTTTGGCTCAATTTTGCAGAATTCCTACTAACGCAATTTATGGAAGATAATAAACATAGAGCTTTTTATGAAAACTTCTGTGTTGTTTATTTCATTCTGTAACTTGCATTTTCTTATAATGCTTTAAAAACAAATAAACAAAAAACAGGAATCTTGATATTAAAACATTAAAATTAGAAAAATGTTATTGCCTGTCCAACAAGACTCTAAGTTATTCACTGAATTGTGTCACTTGTGATTACAGAAGGATTCTAAAAGTTGTTCTTTTTAGGAGTTATGCAAAATTGCCATCAGAGCGCAGGCAGAAGAATATCCTCTAGAGAGTTTGTCAGTAGGAGGGAATATATATATATATATAACAATTTAAGGGATGTCAAAAAAATTCAAATCTATAGGTATGCCAGAAGGAACAAATGAACAAAGCAAACCCATTTTATTGATTTTTGAAATGACTAAAGCCTCATGCCATTATACTGGCAGATTCTTTTGAATGATCGGAATTGAAGACACTTTTCTGTTCTCTCTTTTTCAACTCTCTTTCCATCTGCTGTCCCACTAGCAAGTCTACTTATATAAGGAAGGAACCAGCTTTGACAGGAGTGAGTAAAAGAGATCCGTTACCGCATAGTGCCGTGGCGCTTAGGGCACACCACGGGTGCTTAGAGATGGGAGAGGTTGCTCAAACTTTCAGAAAAGGGAATAATATATATATATGGGTGTCTTTTTTTTAACCTGGATGAGCAACATTTGGAGAATCCGGCTTTCACAAGCAAACACATTTCCAACCAGCTCTGGTCCTGCAGGTCTGCTTGTGGCCGCCGGGAATTGGGAGGTTGGAAATTCTCTGAGGCTGGGAAGGAGCCTCAGCCAACCAATGGAAGTAGCACAACATTTATTTGGGGCAGAGAGAAGTGGGCTACCTTTTTGATCAAGTTTATGGGCATAGGTTTTTCATCTTGAAATTTCTTGTCTTGTACTTTTGAAAGCAGGTTAAAAATGTTTCTGCTGGGATCTGGGGGAAGGTTCTGGAATATTTTTGCTAGGAACTTAAACAATTCTTCTTCATTCCCTAGGGAAAATCTTTTGTTGTTGTTGTTTTTTATGCTTTTGTTTTAGGCTGACCCACGATATTTTTATTTTTCAATCCCAACACTGGAGTAAAAGCCCTCTCAAAATTCAGCTACCCGCTACCAGCACTTGTATAATTTCACATCAGAACAGAACTATTAGCCAGTTTCTCCCCATGACTAGTCCATATGCCTAAAGGGAGACTGATATGTTGTCTTCATATCAAACTAAATAGCTAACAAAAGAAAGCCTATTTTGCCCTCTTAACTTGAAATGAGGATAGATGAAGGAAGGGAAAATGAAATCTGAGTTTGCTGAAGAGCAAAAACTGATAAAAGAGGGAAATAATCTTCCAAGTTGCAAAGCAGCAGAAACAAAGCATTATAATAAGATTATATCTTTAAAAATTAAGTTCCTTTAAACTTCTTGCTGACTCCTACCTTTTCATCTTCAGTGAGGCTCAGGATGTTGCTAATGAAAAATCTTCTGCTTGTTGTTGGTGACAGGAGAAAATAATGCTATTAATGCCAAGGAATTAATAGGGAAAGATCTTGGCAATTTTGATATAAGAAAGGAAGCAAAGAATGCTCATATGCTTCTATTGTCCTGCTCAGAATTATCTCTGTCATGTTGAAAGTTTTTATTCGGAAATCTGTGTTGACTCTCATGATTAGGGCCAGAAATCCTACAGCTGACAGGAAAGTGACCTATAAATAATGATCTATGATGGACCTGTCATATAGTCATTAAATGAAATATTCTAGTACCTGTTTCCTTTGTCTTGTTTCTCAGTTTCTGTCTACTTTAAAGTTATTCATTTTGACATATCCCGCTAGCTATCCGGGAATATGTATTTCACCAGAAAAATACTGTAAGTACTGGAATAATTTTTATGGGCAAGAATTCCACTTGCATACAATCAGCTATGGGCAAACCATTTGCAAGTCAAAATTAAATAAAATTTTAAAATAAAGGTTTATTTATGCATGTATTTAAAAAAATAAAGGAGTAGAATGAGTTGTTTACAATATAGTGTTAATTCTGGACTTGTGAGAAATGAGAAAATTAAGGATGTAGTAAGGACGGAGGTTTACAACACATCAGGTGCCCTGTAGTCATTGCAGAGTAGTTCCTCTTTGCACATCCTCTAATTGCACACTGTAAAGAGAGTAAAAGTCTTCTATCTAGGAGCAAATCTGTTAATTTCAATTACTGCTGGTGAGGAATGTGTATGTGGGAGGGCAGCATGAACTAGCAGGTGCTCTGCTCATCATGTCAATGCTGATTCAGATTTTTTGGTTTTCCTGCTCTAATCAACTATACAGAGCTGTCCTGGATATAGCACAATACCTGAAATAAAAATGAGAGACACAAGGTAGTTGATTTAAACAGAAAGGTCGTAAATGTGTATGATGAGGGAACCAATGGTTTTATACTTGTACTCCTAGTTTTTCTTTCCAGTGGGATAGAGTCCAGTCCTGCATTTAAGTCCAGCTCTTAACACTGTATTATTTACTCTTTGTTCTCTATTTACATACATATTTCATCAAAAAGAGCCGAGATCCCACATACATTGCATATAGCTTTTAAAATAAAATTATTGCAATAAAAATTCAGGGTCACTCTGTGACAGCATGTAAATATTTACAATGCACAGAACATGCCCCTTCTTTTCTGATTCTGTTCAGCTATCACTTGGAAAGCTAAAGGAGTCTGACTGAGATCTGCTATATTCAGCACCTGATTCACAACACCTCATCCTGTGATACACCGGTTATAATATTAAGGGTACACTGCTCTGGACTTGTGTGCTCTATTCTGTAAAAAACCTTTTAATAATAAAATGAAAATGTTTTTGAGGGCAATAAGACTTTTAGATTTATTGCCTTTTATATCTAATTGAGAAATCCTAAGTTTGTTTAAGCTGAGGCTCTTTATCTAATAGTGTGCAAATAATTTTACAATATCTCTGTGTGTGCAGGACATAAAATACTGTCTTTTATTTCCCTTACCAGGTGACAACTGGCCGTTTTCTTATCCTCCCATCTGCTTTTGTATTCTTTTATGAAAGGACTAGAAAAATTCCTCTTCTGTATGCTAGTTAAAAGACATGAGATTCAGAAACAGTTCTCAGTCTCCTGGAGATGCATGGTTGCAAACCACATTTAGTAGCTTTTAGCGATTTGAAGCACAGCAGAAATATGCGGATTTTCAATGATGTGGGAAAGGAGTTTGAACTTTTTATTTTTTATGCTTTCAGTGATTGCTACTCAGCAGAAAATATTTGTTTGCAAAACATGCTTTCTTCTCCAGATGTGAATTTCGGAGTGGCATCAGTACAAAAGATTTGCAATGCTTTGCCTTTTTAGCAAAATAATTTTAGAGGCTGATTTTCTGATTAACTTGCAGTACTTGCCAAGGTTTCTGCATAATTCTCTAGTTCTAATATATTTGGCTGAGTGGTAACCTGTGGAGTAATGTCAAATAAACACATATTTCAAACAAGTGCTGGGGGAAAAGTAATTTTCCATCTACTAAAAGACTGACCACATATTCACAAGTAGTACTTGGCAGGAGCCTGATTCAATAAGGTATGAATAGCTGCTGCCCACTGTATTACTACATCCCCTACATTGGGCTATACTCTGGACCTGCAAGGTCTACAACTGCAAAGGGAACCCAAACTTACAAAATTGCAAGAGCCCAGCATTTCAGATCAGCAGGAGAACTGTGCAACTGGCAATGGGAATGGAAGACACAGAGCTATAATCAAAACTGAATTAATGCTGATGTGATGATTTGAAATCCAGCTTTAAAAATGAAACAATATCAAATCTGCTCCTACATGCTCTAATATTGCTACCCAGCCTGAATTATTGCTGACAGCCTCATAATTTGTCGCACCAGCATGTCTGATTGCTATCGTGGTGCCAAAGATTTTGATATTTTTGCAATTCAAACCAGGAAGAAGAGTAGATGATATCTGAAAATAAACAATAAAATGGATTTTTTGTGGTAGATGCTTCAGATGTGCAGCTGAGAGTTCCTGGAGGTCAATGAGTATGAATTCCAGAAGAAAAGAAATTTTCACTGCTGTTAATACTTAGCAAATTCCATCTGTAGTTGTGTGCAATGGAACTGAACACTTTCCCTCTAGTTTATGGGTTTAGAAAGCACTGTTTAGGGAAAGATTTTTCAAAAGGTATGAAAAGAGAGTTTGAGCCCTAATTCTCAGCTGTGCCAGAAGCCTAGGATCACAAAAGACTTGGTCTAGAAAAAAGTAAAATAAAACCACTGGAAAGCCTCTCACTGACCTGAACTCAATTTCGGACAGGCCTACAGAGAAGCCAGAAGTCTGGAGACAGAAGGGATAGCAGAAGCTTTCTGGCATCCTCCAGCTAATGGCCAAAGCTAAACGATGCAGCAGTAACTGCCTCAAACAAGTGTGTCTTAAACCAAAGCAGTGATTTTCCACACTGTTCTCTCCCTTAGATGCTACAGACTGGTCTAATGTAAAAAGAAAGAGTAGGTGATTTTCTAATATTAAAAGTCTTTGTATAGCCTATTATGGAAACGAGCACTGTGAGAGTGTTGCTGGAGAGTTGAGCATCTGCCTTGAACTTGAGTGTCATGAGTTGTAGCGTGTGGGTTCCTCGCTTTTTGTGATGGGATATTGCCTAGCTGCAAAGGCTCTTTAAGGGTGTTTTTGATGTGGCTTAATCCTGAGAGCACCGGCATTCTGTGTGAGCAACGCAGGTGTGAGTGTTCAACCTCCTGCCAGGCTCTGGTGTATGCACTATTTTCCTTTCTGTGCTTTCCTTTTAACATTTCCTGCACTTACTTTGTAGTGTTTCAGTCCTTTCACAGGCCTAAGGGTACCATACTTATGGCAGGGGACCCCATACTATAGTCCTTTAGTTAACAGCCCTTCATGAGCAAGGATGAGCTGCTGCTCTGTTTATAAGCAGTAACTCCGAAAATCACAAAAGATGTATTTTCAGGCTGGCAAAATGTACTGGGGGAAAGGTTTGCATAACCTGATTATATTTCTTACTTTTACCATTGTGAGCAATTAAACTCATTCTGGCTAGCACAGATTTGATTTCCTGGTCTGGTGCAAGGCCCTCTCCAGGTCTCAGGTATTGCCAGGACTACTGCCTTGGTTTAAAAAAAAACAATTTTAATGAAATTACTCCTGAGACTACAGATTTAGGAACACTAGCTCTGTACAGTTAATCCTCTAGGTTTGGTAATACAATAAAACAATTACAAACGAGGTGGGGTTTCCGTTTGGCTTTGGTGATCTGGAGCACACCTACTTCCACCCTGACAGCAACTCCTTGACATTCAAACCTCAGCAGAGGCAGATTGTGTCACATGAACAGCAGCAAACCCACTCAAAACCATTTTTTTTTTTCCTAAAGCATAGGACATGTCTTCCTCCCACAGGCTGTCACTGTTTCAGTCATCCTGATCAAAGTGTTAAGCAAGACAACATCTAGATCTAGCCATGCCCTGGCCAGGTGCCTCAAGATGCCAAGGCCCGGCCCACCAGTGTGATTTCCGTGTGGTTCTGTGGGTGTTCATGGCCCAGTTCGCATGCTCGCCTGTTTATTGGGGGAGCAGCTATTACAGTGCAAACTCCTGTGGCTTGCAGTCACGGTAAGCTTGAACAAACCAGACTCAAATCAGGCTTTTGAAGAGTAGCATACTACTAAGAAAGGGCAGCAGAGACAAGCCTGAACAGAAGGTGCAAGAAGCAGTCTTTAAAAATCGGTGTCAGTCACTTCTCCTTTACTCCTGGTAGTGGTTTTGTTTGCTGCAGCTTCCACTGTACCTCGTAGGAATTATGTCAGTTCATACTGGTGGCCTGCAAACGGCACGTCTGCTCTAAGAACTGTGTACCAGGTTTCTTAGATCTCCATCCCGCCTTGCTTATTTATGTATTTAAGGTCTTCTGTCTGATTTTTAAACATAAGCTCTTTGAAGCAGAAGTTTGTATAATCGCACCCAAATCAGGTGTGATATGACTCTGGGCCTTACTACAGCCTATATGTATTTACATGTGTCTGTTATGTAATAAGTTTGTAAGGAAGCTATAGGAGCTGAGCTGTAAGAAAGTCTAAGTTAAAAAAAATAGACTTGTTTTATGTATTTATATGGGTTGACTTTAAACCTAGATGGAGTTCAAAGCATCTGTCCTGTCAAAATCTGACTGTTCTTCACGCACAGCAGGTGCTTCAAAGAAAATTGCTCCTCTAGTACATTTTATCTTTGGGCTATCTATTTCCGGATTGATGCACATACTTTGTGAAGCAGATGGCTACACTGACAGCTTGCCAGAACTGAGAGACCACAGTCAGTCTTCATAAACATGAACAAAATCATTATTTATTTCTGCACATAGTATCTTTAATGCCTGGTACAAGTCATTGCTATTTAAAACTGAAAGTGATGTTTTTTGTCATAAAAAAATACATTTACAAAATAGGAGTAAATTGTCATGTCAGTCCTAGCTTAAGAGCTCTCTAGGTAGGACCTTAGATAACCTCTCTCTCTTCAGCCCCCAAAAAAATAAAAAAGAAAGATCTTGTCTCTTGAGCAGAACCATGTAATCTAGTATGTTGGCAATCCCTTACTCCAGTTCTCTGAAGGGAGGAAATGGGATTTCCTGACATGGTGTGCCAATGCAAAAAGCTACTGTGTTACTGTGCTACTAAGGGAGCCCTG
This sequence comes from Crypturellus undulatus, assembly GCA_013389825.1. NCBI lineage: Eukaryota > Metazoa > Chordata > Aves > Tinamiformes > Tinamidae > Crypturellus > Crypturellus undulatus. Next base: position 202,296 of record VWPW01012013.1, on the reverse strand, counting down.
GCCCACCCAGTGCCAGGGGGCTCATTTAAGAGTTTTGCTGACATCCTTTTCTGTGTGAGATATGCTGCTTCTTTAGCTTATTAACCTCTTTTGTCTTCTGAACATACTTGATAAATAGGAAAAATATTTTGCAGGTATTGCTGTGATATGACTAGATACGACTAAGACCAGTAGTTTTTTCAGTCATCGGGAAGCAAGGAATAAAACATATAAGAACTTTTACTCACTGTGAATTTCAAATGACATTCAAATGTGGATTTTTTTTCTCTACAACTCTTTAAACTAGTCACCTAATTTGGAATATTACCAGGAAGAAACACTACCTAAATCCCAAAGGCTGAAACATCAAGGACATAGTGCATTGTTCTTAGCCAGGTTTTGAGCTGCTGAAACTGAAGGAATTAAATATACCTTGCAGAAGTATAGGGCAAAAAGTTTATTCCTACAGAGAGGCCAAGAACACTGTATTATACAGTGTTTGCTCCTTCTGCCTCCTGCTCTCATTGAGAAACCAGGATTTTGAGGCAAACAGCCACGATGGATGCCGTTCTTCACCGAGGCTGAAGGCTGTACATTAACGAAGGACAGCTTGATAGACACTACTGTGAGACCCAGAGTAAACTCAGCATTTGGACACTGTATTTATTGGTAGCATAGAGAAAAGAAGACTCAGTAGTAGGAATTTCTGAGCTGAATGAAGCCTCATGTGCAACCTGACGGAGACTGACCTTGTGCAGACACAGTGGAGGTTTCTCGTGATCTCGCTAGGCCGTGAAGATCTTTCTAGATGGATCTGTCTGCAGGGTGAAGCCTGAGGCTCCCTGAAGCTTGAGGGTGCAAATTGCTCTCAGGGGAGGGATCTCTATGGAGCTTTAACTTTGAAATGAATGGGTGAGAGATGTCTCTTAATAACTAAGAGGATTTCCAGGGAATCCTGTTGGTACCAGCTTGGACATGGATGCAGTCCTGGCCCTGCTAAAGTGCTCTTGACTACAAGAATGCAATTGATGATAATTGCCTGTTTATGCAATGTTCCACACATTTTTTTTTTCCCTCAGCTTCAATATTATGATCAGTTCTTTCCAAGCCAACACAAAATATCTCTGCGCAGCCTTTACAGGTGCCTGAATCTACACCAGAGAAATGTTATTACCGTGTTGATGAGAATCGATTGGCCTGGGAATTATTTGCCAGATTTTGCAATACCTGCAGTGCCTGCCTCTAGCTCTGTGACCCCTTAACTCCCATTACCCTTTCAGCTGCAAGAGTTTTCCTGCTAAGGGATTTCTAGCGCATCCCAGTTCATTACCTTGGAAACAGAAGCATTACTGAAAATGGTTAATAAAGAATGTAGCTTAAGCACCCTACTGGGAGGTAAAGGAGTATGGTCATCCCCAGCTTACAGATGAAGAATAAGTTCCAGAGTTCAAGGCTGTCCACCAGACCTCGCTCTGCCAAGTGAGTCCTCCTTGTATGAGCAGGCTATTAACTTGAATTCCTCTGCTGGCCACTAATGCAATAGAGCCAACTGTCAAGATAGGTCTCTTAGGTAATCATAGTGGAAACCTCTGAGGTCTACTCTGTGTTAAAAACAACAGTTTAAACCTTACCCATAAACTTGCCAGCAGTCATTACAGGTTTCTGCAGCACCAGTTTAATAGTCACTCTGGGTGATACTTGATGTCAAAGACAGCTGCCGGGGCACGAGTTTCTGCATCATCTCTGCCTGCAGCCCCTCTGCAGCACCCAGGGCTGCAGCGAGGTCCGACAGGGGCGGTTGCACTGAGATCCCCCTCCTGCTGTCTCTGCAGTGGAAGCGCAGAGGTCACGGTGACCAAAATTTTCCATGGAGCTGTGACTAGCTGGTCACTGCTGGGGTACTAGTGAGATGCAGTATACCAAGTGTTCAGAAATCAGGGCACTGATTTAAAAATAAAGATTTCAGACAGATCCTACAGTTTCAGCACTTTCAGTTCTCTGTATTTTCCTTCTTTTTTTTTTGCATGCATTTTTTTTCAAGTTTTTCTTCACAAGAAAGAGAACTTTTTAGTGAAGAAGAAAATATTTGTATAATATTTTTTCCTTCACTGCATGGACTTGAATGAAATGTCAAGATTCTGTCAAGATTCTGGTGAAGTTAAAAAGCCTAGAAAAGCCTCTCTTGCAAGCACCTTAAGTTCTGAGGGAGCAGTTGTTACCAAATGTTACCAAGAGGATAGAGATTAAGAAAATATCTCCTGTGGGAAATGGAGACATTTAAAGTCTGCTTTAACTGAAATACTTTGATAAGTTTGAAGAACACTTGGCTCTATATATTCAAGCAATGAATGCTATGCAGAAGGATAATAGTTAGGGTAGCATTAGATTGTAGAGTTTTAGTACATTTAATACTTTTTTTTTAACTCTGGCAAATGAGTGCGAAACCATGATACTGTACAGTGGGTAAGGAAGCAAAGTGGAATACGCCAAGGACATTTTGAAGGGACTGAAAAGTAAAGATCTGTTCAGAGTTTGTGCCTATGTGAGGAGAAGTGCGTCTAGCAAAGGGATTCACAACATGGAGTTGAACTGAGCTTACTCTGGGAGCAGACTGTATTCAGCAAGGCAGCCAAGAGGGGTTATGCAATGTCACACATCTGGGAAAAGAAATGCAACAAATGTATTTTATAAATGGGGTAATGTACATCAGAACCGGAAGGATAATAGTACCACTAATAGTACCAATACTTGGATAAATGCTTTGTAGATGCAAGTGGACACAGTTCCAGTGAAGGATGTGCTAACTACCAAACCAAAGCAGTTGGGTTAGCCTTTCCTTCTAAAGAGGGCACTCGAAGTGACATAAGACAGCACAGTGCCAGGATAATCTTGAACAAGTCATAGGTAAATTAGGAAAGTTCAGGGCATACAGAAGAAAAACTCTCACTAAAGAGTTTATGAACTACCACATGTGACCAGGTGTTAGTTTAGGAAAGACACAATTATAAAAGAGCTAAAGAAAATAAATATGCACTTACAAAAAAAATCACCACTGAAATCTGTGCAAGTCAGTCAGGCAAAAGCATGGATTCTGTGGGTATTGAAAGGGGCTGGGGGTAAATTGTACAGAGAAAATTATGCTTAATACTTGCTCAAGCTAGTAACCTGAGTGTGCTCTTTGGATATCCAGAGTACAATTCTTATTAAAGAGTTTGAGAAATGAGAGTTAATTAAGCTGCAGCCAGGAAGGATGTGGAATATGGCATCATTAACCTTCCGCTATTCCGCTTTTGCTGGCAGTGAGGTCCAGGAAGAGGGCTTAACGCGAGAGGCATTGGAGAGTTTTAGGAAACAAGGAGCTGCTCTGGAACTGCTGCCTGCCTGAATCAGGAGGTCTGGGAGTTTGTATACAAGTGTCAAGATAGTCTATTGCAGCTGCAGGCTCGCCTGTGAAGAAAACCATTGGTTAGGCCAAATATTTATTTGAACTGTGTTCCTTTTAAAATCTATCTTGAAGACTTGGATTATGGGGCTTGAACTCCTCGTTCGGAGCCAATTCATAGCTGGAGCGGATGGGGGCTGAACGCTGTGTAGGGAAACTTTAGAACAGTGAGAAAATTGTTCTGCTTTTTGATACGGTGTTTTACTGAGGTCCTATATATAAGCGAGGAGTTTATTTATTTATTTTTGTTCTTTTTGGTGGTAGAGCAGAACTATAGCAGAATATTGTCCTAAATGAACCCAGAAGCAGAAGGACTAGATTTGTAGCCCTGACCTGTGGACGAACTGTTCTTTGGCAAAAGGACTCATGTTCGACAGGCACATCCTATGTGAAGTACCTAAGATTTCAGCCATTTCAGCAAACTGGGAGCATAGGTGTTTGCAGTGCAAGCCTGAGAGAAATCCACCAGAAATACCGTGCTGAGCCAAGAAATGGGCTGTAAGCTAGGCAACTGCTGTCATTACTGATATTTACAGAGCGAAGCCATATATTTTTGATTACTATACTAATAGAACAAAATATAAGACTGTGAAGCTGATGGTGCTGACTGGGAGCCAGAAATGCTGTCCTTGCTCCTCTGGGGGCTATATTTACACCACTCTGGTGAACAAATGTTCTCATAAATAGCAAAAATTCATCTCTGTCAGCTGAGTGCCTTCATGGATCTATGTCTGATCCGAGCAAATAATTTGTATCACAGCTTCTGCCCAGCTAACTGCTGTCAGGCAGTTTGATATGAGCTTTTCTAAGGCCCTTCCTGCATAGACGCTTCAAATCTGCATTAAAGCGATGAATGCATGTCCAGGGTGCTCCTCAGCTCCTGGATGCCGTGTTTGGGTTTATGTTCTTCACAGGGTGGCTACTTACTTAGGCAAACCCGAGTGCTATTTTCTGCAGAGAGTGGAATCCCCTGAAAGCCCTGCAGCCACTAGCATGTGTCAAAGGAAAAAGAATGGGAGTTGAATTTTCCCAGGCAGGGAAGATTCCTGAACCCTGATCTTCACCCACAGCTAGAGAGAGAAAGACTTTCTCCCTCTTTCCTCTGGAAAACTAGCTTCTATAAGCATAAAGCTTTTCAACGTGAAAATTTTCAATAGATTCCGTCTAAACAGATTAATAAACCAGGGCAAACAAAACTGCATATTCTTGGTAAGCAGATCATTTACCAAAGTTACCTGCCCAGACCTATGTGTGACCATGTTGTGTTATCACCTACAAAGGCATTTATACCATTTGTAAGGTAAAGATTCTTGTGCATGTTAAGTGGTAATCACAAGGCTTTTGAAACATGGTTTTATAGAAAACTGTGTCACACAAATGAACATTTCCTTCAAGAATTTGTAATCTAAAAGGACAAATAGGAAAGTTGAGAATACCACTCCTTACTCTGTTTGATTGTTTCAAATAAATGTTTAGCTTTGACTGTCCTGATAACAGGGAACTCGGTGCGCTGTAAAAATTGTGCTAGGAGAAATGACGATGCAGATGATACAAAGTGAAAGGAATGGAAAGCTCATGGGAGGAGATGATGACAGTTGGATTCAAGAGCAGAGCTGAGAATTTGGCACTTAAGGCAAAACCTAAATGAATTGTGAAAGTCTGCTGCAGTAAAGGATGCAGCTGTCTCATGCTATCCACCTAATCTTCTATCTCTAGGAGAAAGAGGTCTTTAAGGAATGATGCCAAAGTACTTCTCCTTGTCTTGCATGTGTTGAATAACACTCATAATATGGAATCTGTCCAGTATTTCTCTTTCTAAATATCATAAGTCAGTCTTCCTCAGACTTCCTGTGGTCTTCCTCTGCGGGAAAGCTGTCCATTGGCCAACCTTATGGCTGGGGAAGCCATACACAGGTTAGGTCCACCCATGTGCCTTATTGTTCTTACAGTGTAATTAAAAAAAACCTTATTGACAACTCATATTCTGCTATTCCTTGTTGCTTCAAGAATTTCTTTCTTTTCTTTTTCTTTTTCTTTTTTTTTCTTTTTTTTTTTTTTTTGTTAATACAGTAGTGATCACAGTGAGGCCTAAACTAAATGTAGGATAAATCATATTCACAGGAGTACAGCTGGGTCACAAAGACCTTTCACCTGAGTAATTGTGGAGCTATAACTGAAGACTGGAGTTCTCACAGAGCTGGGTGTACTCTTTGCCATACCGGTCTAGCTATCTCATATGCTAGTATACTCATATGCCTACCCCATGCAGTGGGTATTTCTGCTGTTGCCAAAGTGGTACATTTGCACATATGGTATTGATCATATGGTATGATCATTAATCACATCATTAATCAGAGCTCTAGGACTGTCTTAAGCCATGCAAGAATGGTTTGTGCTAGTAAATACTAGTCTGTGATTCTATGATTCTATGAATGATGGCTAATTCAAAAGCAGGTGATTACAGCAAGTGGTACTCCCTGAGCTTTGAAAACTCACCCCTTCCTTCTTAAAAATTCAGGTAGAAGAGGAAAAAGGCTTATGTAATTCAGTGACTACAGAACGTATATTATTTATGTAACTTCTCATTTTATACGTCTGATTGTCTGGAATCCAGTTTCTGGTCTTTAGATGTATTTAAAGCATTATTACAGGAGGTGATCTTGTTTTGGCCAGCATATAAAGCTTTTGGCCTGATTAGGCACAAAAACTGTGTGAATAAATAGCCACTTTATTTATTATATTTGGTACTTGGAGAAACCCACAGAATGCATACAGTATTAATACCATTTTCCATGAAGATCTCCATGACAAGATATAAAAGACTCTGAACAGAGTACAGACTGAACGACTGGAGCAAAGTAAAACGCTGTTCACTTGCAAATCATTCTACAAGGCTACGTAATAAATGACTATTGAGAGAAGGATTGGCTAGAGAACAAGTATTCGATTTGCAAAAATATTTGAGGTTTAAAATATGCAACAATTCTGCACTGGAACACACACATGACCTTTTAAAATTTCTTGTAAATATAGATTTGTTATGGCATAAATTATTGTCTGTTGGGAAAAAAACTTTCTTGGTGTGTGGGGATCCATGCTCAAAGACTCTCTCCTTTATAATATAATACTTGTCTCTTCTATCTTTCCTAATATTGGAACTATGTATATATAAAATTGACAAAATAGCTCTTATAGAACAAGGATATTTGAGCTGGGTAGTATTTTGTTTTTGAAACCTGAGTCTCCCCCAAACTCAGCCAGACAATAAGGCTATGAACAATTTGATCATATTTTGGATTGATTTGATCAGAAAGTCTGTTCTGGAAGTGAAGAACATCAGTGCCATTAAAACTTGCACGTTGTTTTTTTTTTAAATGGTAAATTTCTTGTGAATCTTTTAAAGTTCTTGAGTTCTAAAGTTGACCAACCTGACAGTGATCACCTTCTGAAATCATAGCTAGGCTAGATTTAAGAAAATATTAGATTAAAAAAAAAATCAGACTCTTTTCCTTCTCGTTTAACATGCCTTGAAAAATATGGAGGGCTTCTCCAAGCAAATTACAAATAATTACTGCAGTCCAAGATCAGAAATCGACTAAACTAGGCTTACTGAATTTAGTGTTGAGGTACACCACCCAGGATTTCTGGTATCATTCTCTTCATCATTCCAGTCAAGAGAAGCTTCTCTCTGATTGTTGACTGGTGTAAGTTTTCTTATAATCACACGCTCAGATTCAGCATCCAAAACACTGATGTCTTCCGAAGAATTGTCTCCTAAAAATGTATATAAATCTGTCCTTAATTGTGGGTGTGGAATACTTTGCAATTCTGGCTCCAACCTGAACTTCATTACACCTAGTGATACTCAGGCACTGACACATGAATACACCCTCGCTTCAGTATCCTATTTCTATCTGGCCCAGTTAAATCTTAAAAAAACAAATATTCCTAAAGCAGCATAGTTTTTCTTGATTCTGGCATGAAATAATTGAGCCACAGAACGTGGTGGTGTGACTCTGCTTTCCCTGCCTTGCCCATGTCAAGCGTCAGCCTGCCACATGTTTTCGTGACACAGTCTTGTAGGAGTCAGCAGAGTGCTCTATAGACTTTGGCCTGAACAGCTGGATGACTGACTGAATCTGCTCACTGACTTCAAATCACATGTTATCAGTGAAACCTTTGCTGCTGTGTTTCCTTTCATTGTGTCCTCAAGCTGACCATTTCCTGCTCATGTCCTTTAAGCAGAGAATATACAGAAGATCAGGGTCAGCCCCAACACTGCAAACGCTTCACTTATGGTTTGGGAAGATAAAGCTGTTGTTTTAATAAAGTTTGAGCAAACATAAAAGTTGCCTACACTTCTTTTCTTTTAATGCAGTCACAAAGAACTGATCATAAAAATTTCCTTCATCATCAATTTTTAGCCAATATTGAACTGATTTTTTTTTAATGTTGTGTGTGGTTCCAGCTGTGATAAATGCAAGCTATTGCAATCTGGTGGAGGAACCAGAATGTTTTTTAATGACCCTACACTGTAATTGAAGCCAAGGAAATATAATGATTCATCCAGGGAAGATAAATTATTGACTGGAAAAATGCCAAAGCATTTTAATTTGCAGCTCCAACATGTCTCTCTTGGAATCCATTGTGAACTGTCAGGACTATGAGATATTTTCCAAATTGTTATATAACTTCATAATTCAGAGTGTTTTTTCACCCTTCCTCATCCAGCATGCACATACATATGCTTAATTTAGACAAAGAATTACTTTAAATAGCTACCTGAAATGCCCTTTGTTGAAACTGCATTGGGAAAAAAAAATATCTAAGTTTTGTTTGTCAACAAAATTCAAGATTTTGAGTTCAAGTGGCAGCAGGTGTCAGAGGGGCACTTGCCACCACAGCTTGGAAATCTGACAAATTGTCAGAACCACTTGGATTTCCTAGACTGTTATTAGCCATCTGTTTGCAGCTCTGGGTGCGTCAGATGCGTGGACTTGACCACAGCGTTCATTAGATAACAGAGGATTCCAGCCAGAATTTGTTTTGCTTATTGTTTCAAAAGGAAGATGCGTCATATGGTGCGGGGCAGAACTGGTTCTGGAGATTTTGTGGAAATCGTGATATACAGTTTAGGATCCGGCTGCCAGAATCTCTGCTAGGCACGAGGTGACAGAGTACAGTCTGTGTACTGCTTGTCTGTGCTCACTTTCTAAAACTGATTTTCTAAAATCTCAGAACTTTCTGCTGTGTAAATATGCTGCTGTTTTCCTAAGCTAAATGTATCCAGTCTTTGAAGTAATCGGATTTTATGAATTACTCTTCCAAGCTGAGCTCTTCCTCAGCTCTCCCTGCTGCCCATATTCAGCTTTGCTCCCCTAACAATTCTCAGTGAAGCCATTCATTTCTAAAAAAGTCAAAAAACTAAGAACAATGAATTAGGACTATGTCACATTCTTCTACAAAAATATAAGGATTCATCATCTTCCTAACTTTTCCAAGGCCAAACAAATTCTAGAAAATAGAACTGCATTTTTGATAGCTCTAGCATGTGTTCCTTTTGCTCTGATGTTAACTGGAGTTAGTCTACATGCCAAGAGAGGTTGTGATGTGAGGAGGATAAGATTAAGCAAAAATAAATGCTTTGGTTATATTGTGGACTTTATTAGTTATCTAAAATTCTATTCTGCTATCTATAAAAATAGATGGATATTAATAATACCCTTTCTGTTTAATCTGTTTTTTTTTCACATTGTACTGATGCAATTTTAAAGAAATTAATGGCATACTTTGCAATCCTGAGGTGTCTTATAAGTAATATTTTACTATAGTAAACTAGAAAAAAAAGGTACGATTCAGTTTATTTGATGTTCACTTCCTGTGCTATCAGATTTCTTGCACTTCTTTAAGTGTTGGCAAGGAATATGATCTAATCAATTTTACATTTTTCTATTTCTAATAATAAACTCCCTGCATTAGATAATAAAATGGACTGGAACACACACAGCATTTTGGAATGGGATTCAGGCTTGTTCTGACACCTCTTTCCAATAAGTGGCCAGCATTACAATCAAGAACAAATTAAAGCTAGTTACTGTGAATCAAAATGACTCCTTCTTCTACGATTATAGTCTTCAGGGTTACCCTTATACTAATGCAAAATGAATTGTCATGTTCACCATAAATTTTGTTGGAAGACTGGGCAAGAGAATGCTCTTCTGTTCAAGAATGTAACATAGAATATATTTGCCTAATTCCCCTTTCTACTTCTACTTTTTGCTATAATGAACCTGTGGAGATCAGAGTCAAAAAAGTTTTAGAAATCAGTAAAACAGAAGTTTATGTATTTTATAAATGTGGTATATAAAACATGGCACAGGCAATTCTGACTTCAGAAAACATAATTTCATTCAGAGTTTCTGCTAATATTGTGACATAATGTTTGAGTAGGTTTAACTTGAGATTAAAGAATTTTTAAATTGACTTATTGTCCCATACCTAAAGGTATCCAGGTTTTAATTTTATAAAATGAAGGGATAAAATCTGCATACATGTACATGTATGTCTCTGCACACTTTCTGCCTACCCCTCAGTGCAGTTCTTTTTGTGAACCTCACATGGCAGGATTTACTGAACTTTTCTTTGTGGGTGGAATGACCTGCACATTTCTTTGAAGTGACAGTCTTCATCACTGAAGTCATTCTCATTTCCAGCACCTTCTGTGCATGTTCAGCTTCTTTTCCATTCACAGAAACAGGACTTGGGAAATTTCCGTACGGCTGCACTATTAATGCTGTTATAGCAGAGTGTGACCATTATGCTATCAAATAGTAAACCAGCTATATTTTCTCTGGAAGGGAAAGCAAACAAGGGCTTGAGGAGCAAATGGAGCCTGAGCAACTGGGCACTTCTTCTCAGCCAAACACCTGGAACCTAATGCTTTCCCTAGGGGTGAAGTGTGGAAGGCCAAGGGGAGGAGAGATGGGTCTATATTTTGGTAATTGATATCCCATCCTGGTCCATGCAGGAGGATAAATTGGGCATCTGATGGATGAAGGAGAAGAGGGTCAAGCTGGGGAACCTGTGTAACAGTGTTGTGTTGTAGACATGCTGAGCTGAGCTAAGCTGTCCACTGTACAGTAGTGACTGTCATGATGATGGTCCTTGTCAGCCTGATGGGGTTGTTCTGAATGGAGCGTAATGGGCAAAGAGAAGGGTGAAGGGTTGCTGATATCCCAAAGTATGAGTGCTGGCATGCTTAGCTCTGAGTTGAGTTTGTGAGTCCTTTTAATTTATGATTTCCTTATGGTTTTTACTGTTTTCTGTTTATGTAAGGAAATGCAATTCATAAACCTTCTGTCCACATTGGCAAATCTTTCTTGTGGAGAAGGGAAAGATGAAGAGAAAAGTGCAGACTGAGCTGTATTTCACCACTTATGTTTTTCGTCTTTTTAATATTTCTCAGTCTTGTTATGTGACTTGTATTTACTTTGGGTTGCTCCATATAATAGCAGAAAACAGCATGCATGATTAACAATTTTTAGAGGAAATCAGAGGCAAAAAATGCTCTCCACAAAATTTTTGTAGGTTGTACTAATATAAAATGTGAATTACTACTTTTATCTCTAGTCTTTTGTAATAATCTAGGTTCTCCTAGCCTGTTCTAAATAGCAATGAAGAAAATTAGAGGTATATATAAAGCACCTAGTATTTAGATAATTGTGCAACAGTGTTTAGATGTCTTGAAGGAAGATGTATATACCAGGAAAGAAATAATGAATGAGTTCTCACTTTTATGACCCGTGTTCTGAAGCTGAAATTGAATCATTCAGTGAATCTAATGTAGGTGACTCTCAAATTTGTTTCTTACATTTCTTGAAATTCAGAAAAGTTTATTTAAATCAACACCAGACAAAAAGTCTCACATATCATGAGTAACTTTTACCTTACCTGAATGGATATAGTAGTATATCTGTGTTATTTCATAGGAATCCATAGATGTGCATTGACTTCAAATCAGTATTATTGACCAGAATTGTATTTAGACACTTGATTTCTAAATTAATAACAAGAAATCATTTTTCTGGTTTCCTATTAGTGCCATTCATATGCTAAAGAATGTAGTGTCTGTATCCCAAAGCAGTTGAAAAACAGTCCAGAGAAAGAGGAAACAAATACGTATAGACAAAGGTGGGAAGGATAAATTAGTCTTTTTTGAGTGTATATATGTTAAAATTAAGTAGTCTGCTAATTAGACACTCTTTAAAATATATATTAACTAGAAATTTGTCTAGTTTTAATGACCTATTTAGTGGAAGAATCTGCCTTATCTGGAGCAATGAGTGTCCAAAATCCCCCTAAAATCCCTTTAAATTAGTTAAAGATAACTAACTTATAATATATTCTCCTCTCGAAGAGAGGTGATTTATATTTTCTAGCAATAGAGGAATGTCTGAGCCACAGAATGAGTCTTACAAACCCTGTTTTGAAGAAACCTCTGCCAATATGGGATTGTCACAGTAATGTTTCCCTTTCCCTCTCTTTTTTTGCATTATTTGGAAGGGAGGATTACACAGCATAGGGAACTGTGGGTATACCATAACCACTACTGAAATAGCTACAGTTTGAGAAACTGTGAGAACAAGAAGATGGAAGATATTCAGATTGGAATTACTGATAATTTGCCCTTTGAGGCCTTAGTAAAAGTTCATATTGTTTTTAGTTTTAGTCATCCTAAGTTTCCAGTTTTTGCTGCAACTCATTTTCCCAAATAGATGCATACTCATTTAATACTACTGGTCACCATCTGTGTTTGAATGTTATCCAAACAAAGCCAGTTAAGTACCTGCTACTGTTTGCTCTTTTTATGCAGCAAAATAATAGCTTGATTTGTTAGCAGCTCATAGATATGAATGCAAAACTTTAAGTATTTTACTGTAAAGTTCAGGGTTTAAAAACAGTAAAATAAATTTTATTTGCAGTCCTGGTCATCTCAAATCTCCAAAGAGTGTGCCACTTTATGGGAAAGAGCTAAGTTTCATTCCTAAAAGCAAAAAAGAATTCCTAAATACAATTCAGCAGTTTAGTAATCAATGAAAAACATAAAAAAATCCCAGCATCTAGTGTCAAAAAGTTTGTCAGCTTTAATTGGACTCATTTCCAAGTTATGACTAATATTATAACTTGGCTCTATCTGTCAGGTTGGTCTGAATGAATACTAAACTAGTCATGAATATGAGAGCTCTGCTGGAAACATTTTTGGGTTATATTATTTTTAATTGTTAAATTTACAGTAGTGAAAAAGTAAAGAACAGACATATACATTTGATAATCATGCTTTCTCTCTAAATTAAATCCATATTGAAGGTTTTAAAGTTTATTAACATCTTCCAATAGTCTGGACTCTAAGTGTGTATGACCATAGTATAATAATAGTAAAAAAAAAGAACAAAAATGGTCAGGTGTTATAAATGTCTCCATGTGATGACTTTGCTTATAAGGATATTTGCATACCAATGGGTCTGTCTATGCACAAACCATACCCGCTGATGAGCAAATTATTCACAAACGTGTTCTGTGAACTGAATCTCATTATCCAAAATGATACTGATTCAAAGACAACTTACTGTCTATTCTACCCTTACACTCCTTTGAATTCTTATGGATAACAACTGTTGTCCATAGCAGGTAAACTTTTGTAGCACCTCAGCTCAGATTATGAATTTCAGAGCTATGTGTATTTTGTTACTCTTAAATAATGAGGATGGAGTTTCAGTCTTGGATTTCTTTCTTTTCACAAATTTGAGCTGGAGCATATTCTCCAGCTCCATTTTCATTCTCAGTGGATTTTTTTAGTCTCCTTTTGTAGTTTAATTACATACTTCAGCCTTCTCCCTGCATATCTAATTTCATCAAAATTGTTAGTAATTCTATCTTGACATATGCCTATATAGGGGAAAATACACTGAGTGTCTGGACTTGTTGGTGAANACTCTTAAATAATGAGGATGGAGTTTCAGTCTTGGATTTCTTTCTTTTCACAAATTTGAGCTGGAGCATATTCTCCAGCTCCATTTTCATTCTCAGTGGATTTTTTTAGTCTCCTTTTGTAGTTTAATTACATACTTCAGCCTTCTCCCTGCATATCTAATTTCATCAAAATTGTTAGTAATTCTATCTTGACATATGCCTATATAGTCCACTGACTGTCTGGACTCGTTGGTGAATTGCAAAACAGATGTCAAATGTATCCATTTAAAAGAGTCCGGATTCTATGTTTAAAATGTAAAAAGGATTATTTAAATTGTCTGTTTAATTCAAGTTCCCTGAACCAATCCTAGTCATCTTGTCGTTTTTAAAAATCTTTGTTAAGATGAAAAGGTTCTCATTCAGAAATACACTGGACAAATTTGTCTCAACCTGACAATAATAGCAGCTGCTTTTTCTTTATGATTTATTTGTAAAATCGAGACATGTTTGGGAGCTTGCAACAGAGAGAAGAAAACATATTACACCCTTAATGGCAAGTTTTCCGTTTTGTTGTATAGCACCACTTAAGGGATTGCCTTGTTCCCGCACAGAAAAACATTTGCACAACAACCATTTAAACTTAAAGCTATGGGACAGGGATAGCTGTGTTCCTCGTTTGCCTGAATGCAATGTGGAGGATGAAATAAGAATATGTGCACTGTATGGCTAGTGGACTCCCTGTGGACACCAGAAAGTAATCTCTGGTCACAGACCATGATTCAGGAACCATGGGACAAAGAATGTGTTTGAACCATTCAGTTCAGCTAAGATTTCAGATTTTCATCTAACTTGTTCAACTCACTGTTCACTGCCTAATATTTGTGGTCTGCAAGCAGATGACTGAAGAAGGGAAATCAGAGATTTCTCTTCCGAACACTCCTAGGCGTGAGCCTTTGTACAAGTACTCATGAGACTTCTTGTTTTCCGCAAGCATCTTGGCTAGCAAGTGCTCACATGTTTTCTGAAAATAAATACAAAAGGTCATAAATACCACTGAGGTGAATTCATGGCTGTCAGTATAATACATTTTTCTGAGTACTTACGTCGTGGTATTCACCCGTGTCTGAAGAGTAACGAGGGAGCTCTTGGAACTCAAATGCTCCTCAACAGCAGAAAATTGCGCAACAAAAAATATGTCGTGGAAGGGTTTATGCTTCTACATTTGAATCTGCCACGTATGCAAAAACAGAAAACAGCAAAACCATTATAGTAAAATGTCACTGTGTCTGGGAAAGGCTGAAGTAAAGCAACATTAAAACTAAATTATACTTCAACCATACTATATAAACTGCTAAATACTACTGAGGGACTGGATATGTTACAACTGCAGCTGTTGATCTATGATACTAGGCCTTGTAGGTTTTTTTTTGTGAGGAACAAATACACTATAGAGTTAAAATATAGCTAATCTTTAAAAAGCATGATACTGTACGGCTCTCATTTGCAAAAACTGGAATCCTTTGACTCAGCAAAGAAAATTGTTATAGGGGGCTCTTTACCCAACTTCACTAACATGATCTCAAAAAATTATTTTCAGGAATATTTATTTAAATTGGATTTTTGCTGCATATATTTTTACATGATAGACTGTAGAGTGCCCAGCAAAGCAGGCAAATAGTTCAGGAGACTTCCTGGACCTTGTTGGCTGAGTACTCATTGACTCATTTTTTTAAACCTGATGGATACTTTGTACAGATTACTGAGATGCTATTAGAAATTAAATTAAATGGGGAATTCATAAACTCTTTAGGTTTCATAATAACTTACATTTCATAAGAACCAATTCATACATTTATGTGTCCTGATTTAAGCACTTCTATCTGTAAATGATGAGCTGTAAATGAGAGGGGCCTCTTGCTTCTTTCTAAAAAGGAAGGAAAATGAACTGATTAGTCAAAAGAATTGAACTGATTTAGAGAGGTGCAGCTTACTTGTAGCTCTCGTATCCTTAATAAATGATTTGAAACTTAAAGAATAGTATTACTTATGTGTCTGTTTTATGAGAGCAGAACAATTCAAAATTTGTAAAAAATGCTTGGCAAAACATACAAAATAGGGAATTCTGTAGCATTACGGGAGAGTAAGGATGCTACACACAGCAAAAATCAGTTGTGGTATTTTTCAGGAGTTGATTTAATATGGACTTTCATCTACAGCCCTATACTGCTGTAGATGAATTTGCTGAATCTCTCCTTAAAGCTTAAATTCAATTATAAAAAGTAAAAATTACAAGCATAGGGGTGACATGGAGAGAATGATTTACACCCCATAGTCAGATAAGAGCAAAACAATAGCTTCCTTTGGCATTCTTACTATTTTTTTTCCTGTTAATCTACTTATGGCCTGGGACATCCTTCTTTGAATAGCCTTTTACCACTTCTTAGCATGTCCTTCAACATATGCAGTACTGATATCAAAAGTTCATTGTTTTAGAAACATTTTATTAAGATTCACAGCCTTTGAACATTGTATTGTTATCTGCCAAAACAAAATGACAATCAAATAGTTCCTCCTGCTTTTTCTCTGTCCTTTCACTTTTTAAACTTCCTTGCTTTTCTTTATTACTGTTACTCTGAAATGACTTTATCACACTGGAACACAAACAATAGATTAGGTATCTCATCTGGATTAGCTTCACAGCCTCTCTCTTTTTCACCCTAAAAGCTCAATGACCTGCTAAAATACAGTATCAGCTGAGTTTTCTTTGGCCAGCTTGGTTCTCTTGACTTGACACTAGCAAGATCAAGCTATAAGAGATTGTCAGCACAAGGGATATCCTTTGGAAAACAGGAGAAGTTTTTCTTCTTTAGAGTGAGCCTTTTTTTCCAAACTTTTTTTCTCCGTTGTATTTTTGATTCCTCTTCCCATCCCTCTCTTCATAGAGAGAAGAATATAAAGTTGCAAATAAAGTTGATGTTACAGTGCTGCTCTATAATGGAACAAATATATATTGACCGCTTCAGAAGGAAGTACGGACCTATTTCAAAGATAAAAAGTAAGCAAGTAGTTATTTTTATATGTTAAAATTCAGACTCAAATTTAAGAAAATTATGCTTTCAGTCTGCAGCATGTTTAGAAAAACTGGAAGATAACTCCTGAAAAATATATTAGTTTCAAATTCTCATTTTAACGTTACTTTTTTTTTCTTCATTATAGAAATGAGTAATTGACTAATATTGAAAAATTAGTTTGTTACTATAGCTAGATAAAAATATGTGCATGGAAGATTTTTTCTTAGGGAAGACATACGAGCCTTTTATTGTGGGAAAGACTGTGATTGCACTGCATATATCCATCTTTTACATCTGCATTCAGATAAAAATGTTTGTGTGGCTAATTAGTACGTGTTCTGAGATAATGACAAGCACAGTTAAAGGAGAACATGGTGACGTTCTGTCTCTTCATTGAGGACACCATCTTTCCCTCTTACAAACATAAATATTCTGTTTGGTCCTGAAGACAGGCTGAACTCTTCTGCTAATACAATGTCACTGATATCAAAGGAGTTCAGGAAAATACTTAGCTTAAGGAACCACACTGTGATGAAGGTCTGTGAACCTCTTATGTAAACCTGTAGGGGAATTTTATATAATTTTTTTTTAATTAAACTGGAAATGGGAGTGTGTTATCACAGGCTGTCCTACTTGGGACTGTATGGTGCTAGACATGTGGCCCATTGAAATGGCCATAGTGTTAAGGTTAAGAAAATCAGATTTAGAAGAACAAAAATTAGAAATGGAGGTTGAGTGTTTTTGTTTGTTTGTCTTCATGCTGTAGGCAATTCCCTTAGATTTAATGCAGCGGCAGAGACAGAGTGTGAAACCAAGAGAATTGCTAAAAATGAATATTTTGATTTGAGCTTTCCTGGCTAAACATACAATACTATTTCTATTTGATTCTATTTTCACTGCTGTTCTGCAAAATAGGCTAGCTTTTTCTGTACAGCCCCACAGGAGAGGAAGTTAGATGCAGGACAGAAGGAATACCTAAAAATAAAGATGTAGCCTAACAAACTCAGCAGGATGTCAAAGAGTAGGTTGAGTCATTAATAAGTTATGGATACTAATTTTATAGCTACGAGGTCTATCAAACCTCTTCAGTGAACTATGACACCATTATGTAAAGGTTGTAAAGATCTCAAGTTCTGACCTTTGGAAATGTTACAGGAAATCTGAAATACATACACCTTATTTTCATAAATGGATTTGTTATTTTTGATGCATTTATTAAACACTATAGATGGTAAGACAGTTGGAAATAACACTCTTAAAATAGGAATTTGGTCATAATTTTAATTGAAATGTAATACAAACAGCTGTAGTATATACTTCGGGGATTTATGTGTCATGTCTCTATGCCATTCCAAAAGTAATGTGATATGACTCCATATTCTCCTTACAGGAGACTCTTTTTTGTTTTTTTATAATGACATTTCCAGCAGATATGGTCAGTTCCTAAGCAGAAGGCTTGGAGGTTATAGGTATAAACATTATTTACGACGGCATATACAATTTCTGTGAGTTGCAATCAGTGAACACGCTCTTTCCTCTGAATGCTTTCTCCAATGCTGTTGTAACAGCATGACTTTGTGACTAGTCTATACGCAGGCAAGGAAGGAAGCAGGCAAATGCTAATAATTACTGAGTACGCCAACAAACTAATTAGCAACTGCCTCAAAACAGAGCAACTACAGGCACACCTCACGTGCTTGCATTGCAGCTGCCTTGGGTTCAGCTGCTTGGTTTAGCTTCTGACTAGCCCTAGTCCTAGCATGCATCATTTCCACCCTGCCCAAAGCCTAAGGTGGCTTTGCTTCAGGCCTGCAGATGCTTCTGCAATGATGAGCAGCTTTGCAAAGCCCTGTCATGGCACTAGATGCTCTGAGCAGTCTTGAACTCATCCCTCTCTGTGGCTCACACTCCCAACAGGAGCAGCCCTTACACAGGAAATTAATGCACGATGGGAGCCACACAGACTAATTTTGCATTCATTTTTCTTAAAAAAAAAATGAAAGAAAAGAAAAAGAGAAATTGCTCTGTTTTTTTTTTTCTTTTTTCATCAGAGTTGGTGCTCAGCCTGACCACAGAAAGGAGCTGGAACGAGGCATTCCACTTAACTCAGCATAAAAAGGCCCCATGTTGCAGATGGGATATCTGCTCCTCTGCACAATATGTGTCTTTGTCAGCAGGAACTTCCAACTTTTTAAAGAGCAATTTAAAATGCATTTTCTTATTAAATGTGATGCCAAAACTCGTATTAGAGATGTTTGTTTTCTTTCATGCAGACTTTCCAGACACATCTTTCACTTTTTGAGATAATACTGGGTGTGAACTCCTAATGTGTAATGACGGGTTGCATTTCACTAGTCACTATAGCTAATCCAGTAAACACTGGAGTGACTTGATTTAATTCCACTGTACTGTATGCACAGAAAACGGAGTGTAAAGAGTAATATGTTTTGAAGGGATTCCATACATTCAATGTATCCTCTTTGGAGGATGCCTACTAAACCAATGACTATTACCATAACATCTCAGTCTGAGTTAATTTTTTAATGCATGTTAAGTGCAAAGTGCAGATGAGCACGTGCAAATGTGTGTTACAACACTTTTTAACAGTTTGTACTAGTGATTCTGGTATAGGTATCTCTCTTCTAGGCCACTGCTTCTTAACACGATCTTAGAAATGAAGCTGTTGCTTTAAAACTGTTAAAAGATCGTTCTTCAATAGAACCAAGCTATGAGCTCTTAATTGTGTGATAGCTACATATACCTTTCAGATGGACAAGACTGAGAAAAGATAATACACTATTTTTCTATTTGGAAAATGAACTAGCAAGCCAAAAATGTATGTAAGCAAACTCTTGTTGCCCGTGCTACAGAACAAAGACCCTGTCATAAAATAGATAGCAGTAACATCCTAGACCAACTCAGTTAAAGTCTTATTTTGGAGCCTTTAGAAGAAATATAAAGTAGATTAGACTTTGGGGAAAATTTTTCATCAAAATGCTCTTATCTGGTAAATTCTGAAGTTTCCACCATAAATGATTTCAAAACATCAATAAACTTTCCTTACATTTTCAATAATCTCTTGGAGATGGATTAGGATATGAGAGTTTTAGGAAACCTTGATTATGGATAATATGCAGACAGGTGATCTGAAGCCCCAGCCACAACATGTTTTCTGGTGTAGTAAGGCTATGCATATGGTTTTAATGACAGCAGTCATGGAAGAGTGATCCTCTTTCACAGAAATAAAAAGAATGAAATTTTATTCACTTCTGAAAAATAATAGAAGAATATGACTGCTTGTGGAGATTAAAATAGCAGGGTGACATTGGAGAAGTTCTCTAGTACCTGTAGCTATTCATGAAAATAGTTTTCCAAGATATGCTCTCTGATACAAACATATGACATCCAGGTCTCTCTTAAAAAGTTTCCAGTAACCTGGAGCTGAGATTTCACTTGTGACACAGGAAAAAATCCTAGGATGAGCTAAAAAAAAGACACAAAAACTTATTATATCTCAAAAACTCTAGATATTTGAAGATACTCAGAGAATAATCTCACCGTTATACACACACACACAAATAAAGCAGACAAGATATTAAATATTTGCTTTGTTTTTGATTGCTTTGGAATTGAGTCATTGAAATAAGCTTTCTTCTTGACATTTTTAGATGAGGAGGAGGAGGAGGAAAAGGAGGAGGATAGGCAGACAATTTTATGTGGTTACTAATTGCCTTTCTATTTTAAAAAAAAGCAGCTGGGGCTCCATGTGGCTTGTTGGCTACGCTCTCCACTGGTGGTGCCTACAGGTGATCCACTCATATCCTTCTCCCTTCTGCAGCAAAGTCTGTTATGGTTACAGAAAACAATGCTGAAGATACAATTTCTAAAAATAGAATTTAACCGTTCCATTTGTTCCAGGTAGCCACTGATAGCTTTTAAACTTTCTTTTCCCTATTAAATGGAACAAAAATGTAATACAAAAGCAGTAGCTTCCTGGATGAGAGATATCCCAGGCTCTGATGAAATTCTTCATATTTCCCAAAGAAAACACAGATGGGCAGTATGAGATCTAGTATGTAGTACTATGTATCTATGTAGATATGTAGTACTACATATCTAATAAAGGTTGGGTTTGTTCTGTTCATCTCACTGTCATGTTCTAAGTTGTTATTCAGGCTTCAGAAAATCAGCATCCCTCCTTAGACAATTGATTATCATTTACTAATTGGAACAAACTTTTAAAAGTTTAGAACAACGGCAAAACACGGAAATCTTGGAAAGTGGGGAAATTTCTTCCTCAGAATTTCTTCCTTAATCAGCACCCTAAAATGATTTAAAATGTGGAAATATGCATTTATTGTGCCCCTCTAATTGCCTTCTTAAACATTATAATTCTTAGTGGCGATTAAGAGTGTAAACAAAAACAGAATCTGAGACTGTCAGATCTTTTCTGTCATAAGATAGAAAAGACGGGCAAACCAACTCAACTCGCAATATTAATATTTTTAAATCCTGTCCTCTGTACTCTTGAAGGTATAACTGATTGGAATAATCTGTTCTGGTGATAAGAAGCAAGAGAATCCAGTCTAAATAACTTCTAAAGTATTTCTAATAAATACTGGAAGCTCTGGAAATATTGTACTTATTGGAATTGAAATAGTCAAAAGGATATGGTTTCATTTGGTTCCTTACTGATTTAACGTAGTCATCTCTTATTTTCAAGTTCTAAAATTGAATATCCAAGTAATGATATACCTCTAAAATCAATCCATGAGAAAGTGATAGTTGCTCACACAGGACACCTTTTGACATGATTATAAGCATTTTATTTATTAGGATAGGATGGTAAACTGTACAGCAACTTAATACTAATTTTAATTATACTATAGAAGCTTTTACACACATTGTCTTAGTAACACATTGTTTCCCAGTTCTGTGAATGTACTTGTATGCTGGCTTTTAAAAGTATAAAAATAAACATTATTTTGATTTGTTAGTGCTCTTTATTGTATCCAGAGGTAAAGGAGAATATATATTTCCTGGCTGTTGTTATAATTGTTCAATTCTTATAGCAATGTTTAGGCTCCAAAGATACTGTAGATGGAGTAGATCAGTCACTGGTAGAAGAGGGATTTTTAACACATTTTTTGCTTGAGTATTGGGTAGTATCAACTCTGCAACTGTTTGGTTGCTTGAGCTGTACACACTTCCTTTTTCCTCCATTAGAATTCTTGAACACCTTTTTGAGAAAAAAAAATTTGAATTATTAGTGAAATAATCTTATTTACTGTACTGCCAGATCTAATCCTGCAGTAATACAGTTGCTTATTCTGCTTTTAACAAGCTGGGCAGGATAACAATAGGCTGTAAAAAAAAAAACAATTTCCTGGCTTTCATGGTGTCGATTGTCTGACTCTGGTCTCGAATATTAGGCTGCCCTAAAACACCCCAAAGCAAAGCAAAAGCTAGACACTGCAAGGGCAGGTTTTGTAGAAGAGCAGTAAGAATGTTTTTACATTTTATTCACTTGATCAGGTTTTATGGCATGGATTCTATTGTCAAAAAAGAAGGAAAGGATAGGCATGTTTTATTTATCTACAGGCCGCACAAATATCTGCGCGTGAGTTCCTGTGATGATTACACTTCTGGTTGCAAGGAAAAAGCCAGTAAGGATCAAGGCAGTAGTTGTAAGAGTGCTGAAAAGTTGTGCTTGCCTTCCATTTTACACTGATTTCCAATGTGATCTTTTCCTCTGTTTCACAGAATCTTTATCATTAGAGACAATTTCTTTAAGATAAGTACAAAAATAACTGGACATGGAAGCTAGGATGTCTTAATGCTCTTCTCTGCCGGAAGTCACAAAAGACAGAAACAGGATTTGGAAATGTCTAACAAAATCTAACAAAATTTGTATGCAGGACTAATAGAAAAAAAAATCAGAATTTTAAAGAGCTGTCTGACTGCTTTCAGACTGAACATGCAACTATGCCTTTGAAAGTAGGGATTTGCTATTTATGAATATTTCCTCTTTTGCTCAATATCACCACAGCTAATACTAAAAGTTTTACCTCAAAATGCTGCTGTTTGGAAATTACAGATGGGGGAAGAATCTTGCCAGTATGTTTCCAGCCATAAACTGTGTCTGGCCTGGAAGAATGGCCCACCTCATTGTGGTCATCCTTGTGGCCAGCCTTTCTCTCTTCCCCCATTTCCTCTGCATTGTGGAAAAACACAATAGAAGTTTCACAAAGAGGAAAGTACTTGTAGTATTTAGGGTGGGCTAAATACTAATCTGAGACCAAAGAGGACATTCATACAAATAGCAAGATATTAAATTATATTCTTAACTAAAAATGCCTTTGCTAGCCCTAGATGTGCCATAATAATCTTTGCTATTTTTTTTCCCCAAGGGAAATTATACATTACAAATGACCACAAATATTCTCAAAAAAATAACTAAAAAAAAGGTGGTGGTGATGGTAAATAAACAGACAGAGTGCTGTTTGTGCTCCCATCTCACTTTCCACTTTCCTCTTCTTTTTCCACCCCCACCACAGATTGCACCCAGATGCCATACAGTAGAAGACATGTCCAAACATAGCAGTGGCCAGTGATCTGGCCCGAAAGCCTCATTTTCTAGCATCTTTGCTAGCTGTTTGGCAAATGCCTTTGGTCAATCAGATCAGGGTGTTTGGATTTTATGAAAACTCTACATTTATTAAGAGGCAGATGACTGTCATGGCTGGCTAGACTGTTTTGTTGAACTAGTTCCTATTTGCAAGCTATTTAATTTAAAAATATTCTGGGCATCTACGCTACATTGTAGAAAGCCCCTGGGGCATAACCATGTCAATCAACTCTGGAGTTATTTTCCTAATGTTAAGGCAGTCATGGACATTGAACGCATTGCTAGAGGCATCTTCTACAAGCCTTTTCTAAGATGAGCTCCAGATTTGGGTACTAAGATTATTTGATGGTTTTTTTCCCTTATGTAAGTGTGAGCATTAGCCTCTAATGGGGTGTGAAATCTCACTGACTCTAAGAGAAAGTCATGAGGAATCCATCATATTTAATACAGGCAGGGCTCCAAGGGCTGCAAGAATAAACCAGTGCAACAGCAGCACAGGAAGAAGACGCAGACGTGATCTGGTGTGGAGTCAGGGTAACTGCAGGGGACTCGAAGATATTTAGGCCATGAGAAGAATGAGAATTTTGCTATGGGTAAACAGGACATTATTCTCTTTCCAGCTAATGACAGAGTCACTTTGAGGCAAAGGCAATGGTTATACGGGGGAATTACACATTACAGTCCTCCTCACCTACCAGCGTCCATTCCTCAAGTCTCCTTAGTTCGTTTGTAAACAGCTGAATGGTCTCACTGCAGTTGCCACTATGGAAAAAAAAAGCATGTGTGATTTAATTAGAACAAGCTTTGCAAGCTGCAGCTCCAGTGCTGTTGCTGCCGTGATCCAAAGAGCAAAATACTATTGTCAGATGTGAGTAAATATTTTAAGTGAATTTAATATGTTTAAATACTTTTCTTTCCTTCTCTCCTGCTTTCCTTCTTTCTCTTGTTTCCTCCTTCCTTCCTTCCTTCCTTCCTTCCTTCCTTCCTTCCTTCCTTCCTTCTTTTCTTTCTTTTTTTCCTTCTTTCTTTCTTTTCTTTTCTCCTTCCTTTTTTTTTTTTCTTTTNCCTTCCTTCTTTCCTTCCTTCCTTCCTTCCTTCCTTCCTTCCTTCCTTCCTTCCTTCCTTCCTTCCTTCCTTCCTTCCTTCCTTCCTTCCTTCCTTCCTTCTTCCTTCTTTTCCCTTTCTTCCTTCCTTCCTTCCTTCCTTCCTTCCATTCATTTTTCTATCTCCAATTTCTCTTTCCCTTTCTCATTATTTTGTGTCTTTTTCTTGCTCCATAGTAATTCTAACAAGCAACCTAGGAAAAAACCCCACAATAGTGTTTAATAAGTATCGCTTTAATAGAAACAGTAGTGAGCCCAGTGCCATGTATTAGCCAACATATCAAAACTACAATCAGTTAGCAGTTCTCATTTCCTAATATTTTGAAACTTTTTTCTTTCCTTTCATGTTTAATATTAAAAATCACCCTATCCTTAATATAAAGGCTTCTTCTAACAATGGAAAATAAGTTTTAATAGGAACTTAAAACACATAATAATATCCAAAACAGCATCAACTTTTCAATCTGTTGCATCAAATAAAAGTGCTCAGGGTAACAGCTGCTTTTGCTCTGATGCCTGAGTGGTTTTTTATAGTTTGGGGGAAGACTTCAACCCATTTTGCTCTTTTGTAGGTAGGCAGGCCACAGTTTAATGGAGCAAAAGGAGCTGTTGGATTGGTGCAGTGTCAAAACTGAGTAGCACTCATCTGCTAATTCCCAATAAGCTCATTTTATAGCACAGACGAGAGCAGTGCCAAAGCTATGATGTAATCAAAGGACAAATGTGGAAAGAGGACATAAAAGAGATACAAAATGAACACTGAAACAATATAAAACGAATGTTGAAAAATAATATTCTTTTAATTAAGCACAGAGAAAAATGTGGCTGAGCTTGGAAAAAGTGTCCAATTGTAAGAGCACTAAAATGAAAGCATTGCTTTCCTCAGCATCTAAAGTTTAATTTCGAACATAGGTTATTCTGTATATTAGTTTGTAAAAGTCAAAGTTAACATTGTTGATTAAATTCAAAAAGTATTTGTTTGGTAAATCTGGGTATAATGACAGAGATCAAAAAACATTTTCTTCACTGTAAGTGCATTGCCAGACAAACCTATATTGCCCCATGCTGTGATAGGAAAGCAGATAAGGCCTTTGCCATCTGTTCTGAAGGTCCTGAGTTTAATTCTCCATGGGAGCTAGTACATAGTGTTAGTTGGAGGGGAAAAATTCATTTGAGAAAATGGTTATCTTTTCTTTGGAGAAACTGCAATTTTTGCATATGTGATTTTAAGCAGAAGATATTTCTCCTGATATACTTGCTTTGCTGAGGTTTCCCAGTGAATTGTAAACTAATGCTTCTTGTAAAAAGTAAATGACTATACTTGACAATAATATTTATTGGAAGTGCACTCTTAATTTATTTGTCCTTAAACATAATGTAGAAAATCCTGTTTATATTATATTCATGATCACAAACTTTACATCTGTACTACTTTCTAGAGTTTATGTCATGGTCATTAACCTCCAGTCAGACAAAAAATTAATGATATTCTACAGTGGAGTAAAAGTTACTGGTCACATACTGCTAGTCATTTTAGTAGTATTCCCTAAACTGAAAATAGAGAAAGGAATTCCATAGATGCTGCTTTTTTAGGGAAAAGGCAAATATAGAAGGGTAGTATATTTTTAATTGATAATATATAGCAATATATAGCTCTATATAGAGCAATATATTTTTTACACTTTGTTTTTCTTTTTTTTTCTTTTTCCCTCAATGTAGAAAACAAATTTTCAATCTACTGTTCAGAAGAAGAGCTCTACTCTTAGTGCTTCTCTTTCAAACAGCAAAGAATGCAGGATGCTATACTCATTGAATCTCTTTAATCTTTTCCCAGCAATAGATATTTTAAACAGATGATCATAGATGACAATCATTTGAGGTTACTGCCTGTGGAGTTTTTCAAGTGGTTGGCTACATGAGGTAAGGGTTGAGTTAAAAGTTATGCCACAGTCTGTATTTACTTATAGCACTTCTACCTTTATCTTTGTGTGCACAAATATATCTCTATGAAATACATGTATGTGATAAAGTTTTGGCATGCCAGTACAAGGCCTTGGCACTGTCTCCCTTCCTTTGAAGCTTTTTTCCAAGAGCAGTCTTCTTTTTCAAAGTTAACATAGCCAGCAAGCATCATTAAGATAAAGCAAGACTGTATTTTTACTAACTGGTGTTCCTTACTTTCCAGCCTCATTTTTCCCTAGGGGATTGCTGCTGGGGGTTGTGACGTGGTGCATGAGCTGGTAAGTGGTCCTAACTTGAGTATTGGCCTTGCCTAACAAGAGAGCATTTTGAAGAGAAGTGGGAGAGCAATGCAGGTAACTTCTTGGAGGAATGGGAGATGCAATTCCCTGCCAGCTTCCCAGCCAAACTTACACAGTGTTTCCTTTCAGTTGGAGATACAGAGATCAAAGGCACTAGACTCTGTTAAATAGGCTCTCTGGAGAGAGGGATGGAGACANCATTTTGAAGAGAAGTGGGAGAGCAATGCAGGTAACTTCTTGGAGGAATGGGAGATGCAATTCCCTTCCAGCTTCCCAGCCAAACTTACACAGTTGTTTCCTTCCAGTTGGGGATACAGAGATCAAAGGCACTAGACGCTGTTAAATAGGCTCTCTGGAGAGAGGAATGGAGACAGAGCGGGGAGAAGGGTGTGAGAAGGAGTTACAAGTCTGCTCTTCTTGTGCATAGGAATGGATGTGAGACATGGACATAAGATCCCACAGCACAATGTGAAGTGAAGAGTTTTCCCCAAGTCCTTGGGGAATAACGAGTCATGGGGAACGACAGCGAGTGAATAGGTTTTGTGCTTTCTAGCATATGCTCCTCAATGACTCTTGCTTTGGGCAAAGGAGGCTGCTAGGGGCCCGTGGCCTTGCGCCCAGAGGGGCCATGTACCAACCATAACCACGGCCAGTATCAGCAGCCTGAGGCTAAAGCGTCACCTTTGGGTGGGATGACCGGGCAATTCCACCCCAAGAAAAGAAACAGCTCAAGGTCCTACATCCAGAAATGATGAGGCCTATCGAAAACCTCCTGTCAAGTGTAGGCAGCTATTATTCTGGTTTTCCCATGGCACTTTTTTAAATTCAGAAAATCTATTTTCTAGGGTTCATGTGTGCCGAGTTGTGAAAAATTACTTGAAAAATACTGAGATTTTAAAAAGTTGTTGGAATGACCATTTTAAGTGTGTTTTCAGTTAAATCAATTCTTAGTTGGTTTGAGCTCAAATAAGAATACTAGTTTGGTTAAAACATATTCAGATTTGAAAATTTATGAAAAGTTTCCATGAAAGTCCAGATCTTAACTGTTAAAAGGCATAAATTGAAAGAAAGGACTGATGGGCTTGTCTTCTAGAATGATCTAATGTTGTAATTAGGAGTGACTTTGGATAGAAAGAAGCCAAGAAAACTTACATGCTTTGGTTACATCTGGGTTACAGTCATGGGATTTGTGATTCTAACCTATTCAAGTGCTTATAAAATCTTACCCTTGTATATTAAAAAATGTGATTGGGGCAGAAGTTTAGATATGTCTCTAAGTGTTTTTGATTTCAGTGAAATTTGAGCGCCTAGAGGCTTTTGTAAATTCCTTTAAATACCTAGTCTCAGAAGATGAACTCTTGAGTCCAAAGACTGAAACTTTCCATAGAGTTGTATATAAAGAATTGATACAAACACTATGGAAGCAAACTTAAAAGTTTCACATTTTTAATGTAAACTTATCAACACTATTTTTTTTTTCTTTTTAGAAATGATAAACATTTTAGTGCTGCCGTAAAGTCATATTTTCTAAAACATAACTTTTATTTTATTTTGGGAACATAAATTGATTCATTTAAGTTAGTAGGACTGATTATTTGATGGGCATACTTAAATGTTCTTTTTCAATAGTTTGATTTTTTGCCTGTACCTTTTCTGTTGAATGCTCTGACAATATGGAACGTTTTAAACTGAAGAAATAATCTTATATGCAATATATTTCTATGTAGTATTGCTGTAACATGAGATTCTGGGCTTGAACAGCCTTAATGTAAGTTAAGTGTGTAACTAAAGAGAGAAAAAAAAGAGATTTATACTAAAATATAAAGTACCTCTACTTATATTGATTTAATTTGTATAGTTAAGGAAGGCAAAGGAATTAAGGTAGAGGATAGCTGGTATAATGATGTGAGTAATACCAGTGCATTCATGCATTTGCAACCACACTCTCATAGGTAGATTCATTAATATTTTCTTCGATGGTTGATCTGGGTGGAAAAACCTAAACAATACTACAAGACCCAAAGATGAGATGTGTCCAACAAAATCTTTTTAATTAAAATTGCCTTATGGGTCTGACTCTGAAGAAGAACAGAGATAATGATGGCAGTCATTTTTGGTGATCAGCTTTTGACTCGGGTTGGTGTTTGCTTGTTTATTTGTTATAAAATAGCCATTGTCAGATGTTATTTATAAAACCCTAGATATTTATAATCATGGATCTAATGGGGCAAATGTTTTTGCAATTTCCAGACTGTTTTGTCAGCACAAATAAGAAAAGCTAGCTTGAAATTCTCAGGAAAGAGGTGCTCCTCTTGAGCACCCACCCAGCCTGGGCAGAAGTAAGATTTCTCGCTTCCCAAGGCAAGTGCCTTAAGTCAGTGTCTATCGGGCTCTCCTGGGAAGAAGCTAATCAGCAAAGAATGATTCTATAGCTATATTATAGTATGAATAATACCTTATAAAAATGAAACATCTTATCTGCTTGAATTCTCTGTCTCAGGACTGACGTCAGACTATTTGTCCTTCTGTTCCCCAGCTCATCTTGCATGACCTTTCCAATAACGGCAAAAGGATATTGGTTCTATTCCAGTTTTCTGACGTTTGTCCAAGTTATTAAAAAGTCTCACTCAGAAAAAAAGCATGCAGTTGAAATCATCTCAGACATTCTTCTGGGACTACTGTGTGTAATTGTTAAATGTTTAACTCTAGTTAGGAGATTTTTTTTCAGCATGTTCTATGCTTACCAGTCCACTCTGAAGAATCTTGTTCTCCTTGTAAGATCAAGTACCTCGTCCTTCTTGCCGGGTAGAGAACAGCAATGCATTGAATATGCCCTTTTGTCTATCTAGAGTATTTAACACTTTCTTGTTTCTTCAGCCACTGCCAGCATTTTCTTGATCCTTTTAGTTTTATAACCTCTTTCTTGTTATTAACTTTAATTTACATCGATCTTCTGCTTATTTCTCTTTCCCCATCTGCATATGCAGCACTTTTGTAAATGAAGGTGGAGCAGCTTTGACCTTGCGAGGCACTGAATGTGCCTGATCCTGGAGGACTACAACACCCTCCTGGGAGAATGGGGCTCTTTGCAAGTCGGACAGACCGAGCATGGGACCTCCAGCCATCCGACAGAGCCACAGCGGTTTCAGCAGGCGCTGCTCTCCAAGGCTCCCCACGACTCCCGACTGGAAGATGAGGCACTACCAGCACATGTGGAGTTCACTGCAGGCTCCCTCCTCCTGTCTGATCTCTCTCCATCTCCCTGCTCTTTCACCTCTTTTGGGATACTTAGAGCTAACTTGCTTTGTGCCAGTCTGCCTTATGGAATGCCTCGTTGAAGAGATTGGAAATACCTGCGTGCTGTTCTCCAAGCAGGACAGTTAGCCCCATTCCCTTTGGTCCTTATGTGCTCAGACCCAGTGGAGGAAACGGGCTGTGAACCACACTCTGCTTGTGGAGTCTGGCTACAAGAAATCACTTCATTATTCTCTGTTTTACGGCAACAAAATAAGGCCAGAAGTATCCAATACAGTAAATGAGTATGCATCACATCAAACAAAAAAAAAGCTTTGTTGCACCTACTGAACTAGCAGCGATTGTGATGGTTTTGTAGAAAAAGGCATTGATGATATATGATAAAGCTAGAGATAGTGTTTCATTTGGGGGAATCAGGAAGTGGAAATATTTAGTATGGAAGAGAGTAGACATTAACTGGATGTGTTTTTATTGTACAGCTGGCTTTATAAAATGGCTTTGTAGTTTACTGCCTTGTGCCATGTGGCCCATTTCTGGCACTTTCTTCAGGTGCTCCAGGGAGCTGTGTTCTCAAATATCCCCATGATTCATATTAATGAAAGTTTGTATTGTTTCAGGAGGAAGTTCTTTTACTGGGGAGAGGACCACAAACAGGGCTCTTGACAGCACGCACTATAGAAGGAAAGAGTCCAGGAAAAGATATTTGTTGGACATGAAATAAAAGTCATCAGAAGAAACTTTATACACTAATGTTTTACATTTTCACAGTTAGAGACCTAAACAGGGAACGGCACAAAGCCCATTATCTCATTCTGCAATCACAAAGCTGTATTGTGGAAGATGTCTGAACATATACTTCTGCCAGGAAAAAAATGAGCTCAGATCTGCTGTATATTGTTGAGCTGTTCTATTTCTCAGGTTTTATGTCAGCATTTGGTTGCGAGTTTGTGATTTTATTAGTCTCTTTATTACAGGAGACAATGGAGGGGGCGAGGTGTTTGCACTGAAAACTTCTGACATGTCTAGTTGCTAGGATACAGCTTATTTTTCCAAAGTCTTTTATCAAAGAAAATGGTTTAAATACTGCTATTTTTTGATTGTATCAGAGATTTTGCATCAAAACATTTACAGTCATAAAAGCTGGTGAATATTTATTCTACTATCCTACTTCTTACTGACCTTTTGAATTGTCAAAATATATATAAGCAAACATGAAAATAATATAAAATCTGTAATGTTTCAAGGTTGGTCAAGAGAGAGCACTTCAGTGATAAGGAAATCAATGTGTTAATTTTCAGCACAAGCATTTTATTCTGAGCATTCATTATTAAAATCTCTTCTGTGCTTTATGAATACATGACTAATATCAGTATTTTATTTCAAGATATTCATTAGAGTTTGAGTGATCTGCTAGAATTAAAGTTCAGTTACTGGAATTTTTTTTTAAGGGCAGGCTTTGCACCAGAAAGAAACACAGGAAAACTTGTTCTTTAGAGATTTGAGTCCTATCCTGCAGCATCAGAGAAGGCTTTTAGCAAAACCGGCAGTGCCAAAGCTGATGATTCTTCTTGGTGCCATCGCATGGACTTTTTCCTGCATGAAAAGTGCTATTGCTCCCAATCTGTTACAGCACATTAATGAACTGGTTTCATACTCTATGGTTTTTTTTTGAAAAACCTGTATAAAATTCCATCTGCACTGGCTGAATGAAGTATAAGACACACGTTTGTGAATTTTGGTCTTCCCTTTTCTTAGAAAGCGCAGACTACTTTTTTATGTATCTTGTTTTTCAATGAAAATATTACTATTTTGGAAACAGTCCACTGGCAGAGTAATTCAGAGGTATACATGTGCTTTAACAAGCACTTATCCAACCAGCATAATATATTTTATGTAAGCAGTCACATCTTGCGTCTTTAGCAGTTTGTTTTAAAAACATAATTAAGGTTGGATTTTCTAGTCCTTTGCTGGATGACTCCAATATGTCCACAGGGTCACATGGGATGAGTCTGACACTAGTTTCTTCGTTCTTTGGTCTGAAAAACATACAGACTACGTCAGCAGAGGGCTGTGGTGACACTTGTTAAACCTCCTTAGATGTGCTTCTTATAGGGGGTTGAGAGGGTCAGCTCCTGAATCTCTGAACAACTTTGTGACATTAAAATCTAGATCAGACTGTGAGTGTAGCTACGTCATGCACCTGAGCATGCAAAACTGCAAGACCATAGCAAATAGCACTATGTAGCAGAGCAAGTACCCCAGTTCTCAAAATGATGCATGCCAACTGTTTTACTGGATGTAATACAAGTTTTAAGTTACAGCTCACTACAACTTGAAAGATTTTTGGTGATCTCTGTCTAAAAAGATGCTTAAAATGCTTCTTAATTCCCTGAATCCTTCAGCTGAGAATGCCTTGAGTTGCAGAAGGTGCTTGCATTCATATGATTTACATCTGGACATTTAAGGCATTCTTACCAGTACTGCTAGACCTTATTAAATTTAAAAAATACAACAAATATATATTTTCCTCATGCTAATTGAGCCTGAGAGACATTTAAAGTTAGCTTACTGGTTGAAAT
The DNA here is from genome assembly GCA_013389825.1 of Crypturellus undulatus. Lineage (NCBI taxonomy): Eukaryota > Metazoa > Chordata > Aves > Tinamiformes > Tinamidae > Crypturellus > Crypturellus undulatus. Next base: position 170,009 of record VWPW01012013.1, on the reverse strand, counting down.
TATATGCCTGTAAGGTGCAATATATAGGACTCACTGCCTGAGTAAAAGGGAGATCCTAGGCTCTCTCTAGGTCCTTTCAGTTTTGAGGTTCCTTAAGGACTAGAGAGTATAATTTGCAGACATTTCTTTTTTGTAATGGAGCTCTAAGATCCTACGGTAGGAAAACATTCATAAGTGAGGAACAAAAGTTTTAAAGAAACTATACTCTGCTCACTCTTGTTCCCAATGTTAATGAGTTCAACTAGAGTTAAGCAACTTATTCAACACTGCAGTCTCCAGAAGTTTATGTTTCAACAAACATAAAATATGAACAAAAGAGACAAACAAAAGGAGCAGGGAAAGGAAGGATATGGCTTCAAACAAATGAAGCTGATATAAGTCAAAATATGACTAAAGAAAGAGAGGAAGAGTAAATCATTTAAATAAGCAGCACTAGCCACAAAGCACCAAATAAGTTTTATGGAAAAAAAAAAACAAATGGGAAATATTTTCATAGGATCTTTCATTGTCTGGAATTTACAAACTGCTGAATGCACTAAGGCTCTACAACCCTTGCTTGTCTTAACCCCAACCCTAGCACTGGCAGTGAGGACACCACCAGGCCTCGATGACCCTGAGCAGTCTCACCTGCCACCCCAGCACCAGGGTACTATTTAAGGCCAGCCCTGGGGCTTTCCCTCTGCCTTCCTGGGCTTTGCTGAATGTATGGATCTCCTGGCTGAACCATGGACCTGTGCTGCTGAGCCTAGTGCCGGCCCTGTCTCCTGGACCTCTGGTTCATATCATGGCTTTGCCTCTAGCCCTGTCTCCAGCTCCTGCACCTTGAGGCTGAGGGTGGCCAGACCTGCTTCATAGAGTTGTTCTGCCTGGGCACCCTGTTAGCAGCACCTCTTCCTGCTGTGCTTGGGTGCTGAGGCTGCACGACCTGTGCATGGATTGCTCTCAGCTCCTGAGCCATCCTTTGTCATCATGTAGCTCCCCTCTTGCAGATGGATGCTGAGAAAGAAAACATGGGGTACCATAGCTCTTACCTTGTTTCTCTGGTGGTTTTGCAAAGATTTTTTTGTTGTGTTTAAGACACCTTTACCCCTGGTCCTACTATGGGCTGGTCAGTATTTGTAGCTTGTGGGAGAATGATGAATGCCACTTGTATGATTTAGGCTTTCAGTTTGAAAATAGATAGTGTGTGCACCAGAGACTTGTGCTGGCAGGCTGTATGAAAGCTATAGAAGCTCTACTCCAAATGTGAGCTATCATAAAATCCTAAATTTCCTTTGGAATGAAGTTATTTTGACTGAAAGCTCAGGCAGCTGATGGATAAGAAGGAAGAGAGCAGCAAAGAGCTAGGAATATGGATAGATGAGCTCCTCAGCAGGATGCTGGAGTGAGCAAGCATGTAAGTTGGGTTTAATTCTGCAAAATTTCATTTAAACTGAAACCTCTCTGGCAAATGCTTAAACTTTAATGGACAGGCAAAGTGAGAGTAGAAAAATGTTCAATGAAATTAGTAATGTTGTTGTTCTGCCCTACAGTTTGTTCTGTCAGTAAGTGTCCTTATATACCATATTGTAGTTGGTATGCTTCCAATTAATTTTTCTGCGCTCAGGGGCTTGCAGTTATTTTTAAAACATTTTTTTTTTGTTTGTTGTTGGTTATGTACATAAAACAAGACTGCAATAACTTGGCTTAACTTGAAATTTAAGAAATAGCATGAGGTTGCTAAGGCCATTGTAGTTCAATCCCCCTGTACATTATGAAATAGTCTTTAATTATATGATCTCATTCTTTGTGTTCCCCCAGGACCCTGCCTCACTCAGTGTGCAGGATGAACAGGGCTTGGAAGGAATTGGCACAACACAGAGAAAGAGTCTGTTGTTTGCAGGACTCATCTCAGTTGTTGGGGAAGTTGGGATGTGCGTTTTGAATGAGCGGGGATGTCAAGAAAAGAAAGGATGGTCTTGTAGCTGAGGCAACTGTATGTTGCTCTGGAGAATGAGGTTATGTCACTGCCTCTGCCACAAAGATTGTATGAGGTGCTCATTTAGGGGAGGAAAAAAAGCTTTTCTCAGGTATCCATTCACTGTGGGCACTTAACTTCCTAGAAACCTGGGGGGATGAGTCTGCATGCTGTACCATCAGTGTTGAACAGTGTGGAATTCAGTGAGTGCTGTTCATTCTTACACTCTGGAGGAAATACGGTGTGCAATCATGTAATTACAACATCCTTGTAAATCAGTTTTATAAGAGTATCTTGTGCTTTTAATACTTTGTATTCTTAATACTTTAACATTGTGATTTAATAGATTAATAACATATCTAGAAGTGCACTGTGTGCTTGTATCTAGTTGTCAATTAGAAAAATAGAAAAAAGTGGTTAAAAATAACAAATTTTCACTATATATGGGTATGGAATAATATAGTTTGAACTATCTGATACCATAATTATAGGTTTCCTAATATCAGTCAGTGTTTCTTAGATATGCTTTTTGCTGCAGCAGGCATAAACCATATCTGAGAAGAAATTTATTTTGTAAACTATCTAGCACATATTGAACTGTAAGGATTGTTATTTATTTATTCATTTTTTTTAGATTCAGGGAGCAAATTTGCCTTTCATACATATAACTTCTATACAATCTGTTTAAAACATTCTTGGTGTGAGGGTCATTTCCTTTTCCTCTGATGTTCTTGGCTAGTCAGTGAAGTACCTAGAGCTAATTTTTTACCTCTTTCCAAAAGAAAAGTAGAGACTGGTCTCTGTTTCTGCATGGTTTTATTTCATAGGAACTTAATTGAGGAAGAATGAATCCTCACTGTACTCAGAACTTGAACAGCAAATGACAGCCTGCTTAGATGAAATGTTGTTAAGGTTTATTTCCTCCCGCTAAGTCTTAATATCCTATCCTAATATCCTTAATATCCTAAAACAACAACAAAAAGGTAGGTTTTCTTATCCAAGACCCCTTCAAACTCTATAATCTTCAGTTATACAAATACAGATTCTATAGAATAGTTCAGGAGAGATCTCAAGTGGAGCCTATCACTGGTTTCTCATCCTCAGGCTTTGAAGTAACTGAACTGAAACATAATGTGCTGTTTTACAGCAGAGTAGATACAACCAGATTCCTAAAATTCTACTACCATTTTCTAAATGGCTGATCACTTGGATGAAGAGAATGTGGGAGTGCTTGCTATGATGCTGTAATACGAAATGGCAATACATTAATAGTCTGAAAATATTTCTTTGTATATGTAAAGTTATCTATCTGAGATATTTAATTTTGCATTTTAGCAGATGGCTTTAAAGGTTAGAATCTTTTTTTTTTTTTTTTATTTTTTGGTGTGTGTTTGGTTTTAATACTTCTGGCAGTCCTTAAAGGAAAGGGTGGTCACTGGCAGTGGCCTACTGGCCCTGCATGGACTCTAGTATTTTTAGAGCCATAAAAGGCTATCTTGCTTTTTAAGAAGCTGTTCATCATAGAAGCTAGGTAAAATCAGAAGCTCATATCGGATGTTTTTACTTGAGGTTTTATTCATGGCAATCAATGCTAGTACAGGATAATAAAAGCTGAGTGTTACGAGGCTGTGCCAGAGGGCATGAGCGTGGCGACAAGCATTACAGCTGAGACGTGTTGAACCCTCACTCAAGAGTCAAAGTCCTCCCAGCGCAGGCAGGCGTTCCTCCTTATCAGCTCCTCGTTAGTTCTAAGTAACCAAAGGGGTTGATGAGGGTCAGGATGTGGCTGTGATTGTGGAGTGCATGCACTTCCACACTCAAAGCGCAGGCAGGAGCGTTGGTGCCAACGCAGTGCGAGTGCCCCAAGAGTCACAGGCACGAATCCAGCTGAGGCGGTGAGGCTTCCAGCTAGGGCTGCTTTCAGAAGCACAACTGCACCGCGTATGAGGTAGCCTAAAAATCAGTCATCTCAAGAGCGAGAAGACCGGGCCTAGACAGTAGGTAATCACTTGTGGAGGGCTGATTAAGTGATTTCAAGATGTTCTATCTTGATTATAGCTTACAACACTAGCATATGCCACTTCTAAACCTCTCAAGCTAATAAATCTTATGGTAGAATCCTGCTCAGTCTAAAAGAAAGGGGTAGCTTAGACTGTCTATCTAACTTCCAGCTTCTCTTATTTAGTAAGAATAATAATGAACGGTCTTCTAAAATTACCAGAGTTTTTTGTTTCCTTAAAATACTTTGAGCACACCATGCAAAAGGGCCACTTAACTGATAAAGAAAATAGGAAAAGGTGAAGTAATTCGAGTGTAGGGCAGTATTTCTAAACCAGAATAGCAGAAGTGTGTTCAAATCAGTGTTTTTGCATTAATTTATTTGGCCCAGTATTACCCAGAGATGTATACAAGCAGACTGATAGGTCGGTTGGCATCAGCTTTCCCTTAATGGTATTGTTAGTATCAATCCTGGAGATACAGAAGTACTGTGCAATCCATTGCTGCCTTCTTGAATGATCAAATCTGTTTGCATGAGAAGGGCTATAAATACTCTTTTTGTTTATTCTACAGACCAAGGGCAAATCTCTTGTGGAGACAAGATTCTGCAGTCGCAGTTACAGAAAGCTCGGTGTTCTACTGCGCCATTAATAGGAGCTCCTAAGTACTTCTGAGATGATCTAAAAATAAACTGGGGCAACTCTTAATGTTTTATAGGGAAATTTATTAGACATGGGAAAGATGAACTGATTCATACATAAATATTTAGAAACAAAGCTTTCTAAAGTGCATGTGATGCAAATATTTGATTACACAGGTAAAACTTAATTAAAAGTACAATGACAGCTGCATAAGTTAAAATACAGTCCCTTGAAAGCATCGCTTGTAAGCCAGTTGCACCGAGAAGTCTCCATGTAGTGATGGATCATCTGTAGAAAAGAATAATTCCTGTATAAATACATTGAGACTAATACTGCAAAATCTTTCTTTTTTTTCCCACTCACATGTAGACTCGCTAAAACTGCAAGCAACGGATGTAAGTAGCATTTGACTTCCATGATAAATAATGGGATAGCACCAGGGACAAATGTTGGTTCAAGCCTGTGATGTAAGCAAGATTTGAGCTACTGGGACCTCCCTGGAACGTGGATTCCAGCACACTTAGACCAAGTAGGCCAGTTATGAAGTCTTCTCTTTAAACTCATTTAAAATGAGAAGGGATCCCTTCCTCTTACTCTTCCTGGAGGAGTGTGTCAGAATCTCTCCCAACTTTAATTCATGGACATCTTTTGTCCTTTCCTCTTCCCTTGTGCCCATGCTATCTTTGTAATTTGTCTCCTACCACTTTTATAGGAAGCTAAAATATCCCCTTTTCTCATCACTCCTTAAATTCTTTCTTCATAGTCTCTTGTAAAGGAGGATCTTCATTCCTTTGATCAGAAAAATGGTCAGAGTAATATGCATGAGGTCAAATGTTCCTGTGTAGAAAATCTTGTATGCTGGCCTTAGTACTACTCCCTTTTTAATTAGCAAAGCCTTGCCTGAGACATGTTTGCATTACACTTGTCCTTCATAATTGTATCATAGAGAAGATTGATAATTATTTTGATTTACTGTTTAACTCACTCTATCTCTCCATCAATCATTTCTCGTCATTGAGATAGCAAAAGAAATTCTTCCTGTACCCTTCATTTATGACCTTGCTATCCATATAATTGATTTTCACCCTATTACTACAACTTGGCCTCCCAAGATCATTCATTTCTAGTATGTCAATATGATCCCCTTCTGAGGTAATTGTTCAGATGATTCCTGTAAACAATGTGCTATCAAGATATTCATCAATGCACTTTTTGTATGGCAAGGCTATGAATCAAGGTATTAAATAAGGTTTCTTGGGAATGGATCTTTGAGAAACTCCACTGGCAGCTTCCAAGAGGAACTTCCTCTTGTCTAATATTTCCTTTCTAGTGCATGTAAATATATATTCACAGGATATTCAGCATCACTGAATTGCATTCTTCTCATAACACTTGCAAAAAACCCTGAAACATTAATGTTGGTTTTATAGCAATATAATTGCATTTATATAGGAAAAAATAAAGATTTTAAATGAGAACACACAGAACAGAACACACTATGTGTTTTCTGTAAATTTTGTTCAGTTGCATGTACTACATAAAATCTCCTAGTCTGAAATGGCTAGTATAAAAAAGATAACCAAAAATTACCTTTCATTTGGAGAATACAACCAGTTTGAGTTTATTCTTCCTTTCTTTGAGAAGAAAAAAATACAGTTCTCCACAACAATATAAAGCAATGCTGACACCTACAGAGAATGTATGTAAATATCAACTTGGAATTTGCATTTTTTTGTGAGAATTTCCAGATTTTTTTTGGTATAAGAGCAAATAACTTCAGGCAAACTTACAACTGTTAAAGCAAGTCTTTACTGCCTTCTTAAGTGAGTCTTTAGTTAAACACGTAAAATTTTGAATATGTAGCACATTCATAAAAAATTATCACTTGCTTTCAGGTATTCAGTCTCCTTCATGCAGATATGCATAGAGAAATCTGTGAATGAGTCCCCTGGGAAGCAGCTGGAAGAAAAAAAAAAAAAAAAAAAAAGGATGTTTACAAGTGCTTTTTCTAAGTTGTGGGTAATGGATGGGTAATCCACTAGATTAAATAGCAGAAATGGCATCAGAGAGAAACTTCATGCTACAAATAGCAGATGTAGCAATGTACATCTTTATATGTACAAGGAAGAGCTATTGCAAATTGATTCATGTAGCTATGGATCCAGCAGCCAAGAACCAAGTCATGAGCATGGTGTCCACTGGTGCACAGAACATGGTTTATTGTCATTCCTAGCCCATTTCCATTCTTTCCTCCTTTGCTGTGACACAACAGGATCACACTAGTATTGCAGGGTTTTGTAGTTTGTACTCCACCAAATGGAACTATAATAATCTAAATGTATAAAGGAAAAATGAAGTAGGAGAGAGTCTTTACTGACATGTTTGTCACCAAGGCATTACTATGGGCTGTGCAAGCTATGATATTTGTTCCAGTGCTCCAGAAGGGTGGGCTGCTCCTTTCCTTCAAAGTGTACAGAGGTGTTAGGGAAGTATCTATATTCTATAGGGATCTATATAGTATCTATATTCTATAGGGTAGAATCTAGGTATATAGAACATGGTGGGGAGGGGAGGAGTATAACTAACAACGAATTTTCTGCACTAGAGAATGAAGAGTAGCCATTTTTCTCAAAGAAAGTGGGAGAGTGAGAAATATCTGTCTCTCCAAAATGGGGATTTAAGAACGTGATTGAGGACTTGATTGTTTTAATCAACAGATTAAAAGAAGCTTTAGAAAATGGGAGATTGCAATTGTGTGCTTGTCCAATGTGTTTTCCATATTTCTATAGTGCAGACATCTAGGAGAATTTCAACTCAACATTGAGAAAGTTAAGAGTAGGTTTCCAAACCTTAGCTCCTGAATATCTTTGAATATTTAGTTTTGAGTCCAAGTCATACTTGGACCGAACTTAGTTATAAAAGAATGGAAACTGGGAAGAATATCTAGAAAGCTAGCTCTGGAGTGAGTGTTTTCACCTTATGGGCCTACAAATAAGAAGGGAATTCTATTCACTGGAGGCAATTCGTAATTATTTTGATATAAAAGGCTGAATAAAAAAGCCTTCATTTTAGCCTGCTACTAATTTGGGTCTTTCCATCAAAAATTTGAACTATTTTGACTACTAACAGATATTTTCATTTAATATAAAACAATACCGATATGAAAATCGTCATGTTTACCTTATTTTAGCACTAGATAGAATGTTGGGCATTTCTTAATATATTAGGGGAGTGAACAGATTTGTCCCTTTCCCTTAGAGTCACGGTAGAACTATGACCCTAAGACTACACATGTGCACATTCTGCCTAACTGAATAAAACCATTTCACATACAGATAGGAATATCGACTTAGTCTTCAAGAGAATTGGACAACGAAAAGAAATATCCTTTCCTCTTCTATTTTTGCTTGTTTACATTTTTCGGTCAAAGCTTTTAATTCATGTACCTCTTTGGAACAAAAGTATTGTTCTAAACTCTATTGATTTGAAGAACTTGAGCATGATTACAATAGTAAAAGAGCTTAGCCTGCATTTTCCAGTACTGTAAGACAAATTTCTCACCCATGTTTTCCTAATGCCATCAAGCACACAAACATCATTTCCATAACAAAGACTATCATTCTCTGCAAAGGCACAGACCTTGAATTTTGCATATGCAGCTAGGTAGAAAAAAGCTCACTGAGGTATAACCTGCTCCTTCACATCTTCATTTACTGTAGTGTGTAGAAGATAGATGTTCTCTCGCCCTTCCTTCTCTTGCAGCAAGAGTTTAGACAAACAGTAGCTTTTTGTGAAGTTGTGATATAATTGGTGTTTGTTTATTCTACTACAGGTAGCTACTCTACCTTTATTCTAGAGTAGCTTTTCAGATACTTAATGGGGGAAAGGGAACTCCCTAGAGGTCTGCTTTGCCTGAGACCTGGAAAGCTAGAATGTCTCAAGGGACTCCCAGCTCCAGGGCCAGGATGCCCAGAGCCAGCGGGAGCTGAGGCCAGAGGGGCTGAGCTGGCTGCCTTGGACAGCCCTTGCCTCTCACTAGGGGTCGCAGGATGTCAAAAAATCAAAATCTAGCAAGGACAAGGATGCCAAAGCTCTTTGCAGATGAGCTTGACTGGCATCACTCACTAGCTGAGGCTAATCCTTGGGAAGACATGCAAATCGCAAGGCATTAAGGCCATATGCTGCCCTTGGTCTTGGTGGCCCTGGGTTCTTGTGGAGATTTGTTCAGAATACAGGGCTTAAGGCTGAAGACAGTACCTAATTATTATCAAATATAGTGCAGTGGGTATGTCCAAGAAGGGGCTAATGCTAAGGGTGGGAGTATTTTTGCTGCTGAATTTAATCTGGGCATTAACTGATGATTTGCCCAGGTACTGTTTTCTGTACCATGTTCATTAAATTCTCACTGTTGGGAAATGACTAAATTTTATTCACAAATGGCAGTCTCTTTTCTACGGTGAAGTTGCTGCTACTGGTGTGTCAGCACTGCTTTAACAAATTATCTGATTAATGCAGTTACTGTCCGAAGGGCTACATTAACATTTGTCTTGTGAAATTTCTCCTATTCAAATATAATCACTAGCCTGGTTTCAAGAGTGCTTTCTCATTTAGCTTGACACTCCTTTTAAATGAAACTTCCTATGCCATCATTATCCCAAATAAATGTTCTGTTACAGTGGTGATGGTAAGGGTATAAAGTACAGAAAGAAATGGAACAAGATATAATGAAATAAACTGGCTAAGACCATTGGCCAATGATCTGTTCACTGATGTAAAGGGGATCTAGATCAGCGAAGAGAAATCACTAGAAGTATCTCGAGATGCCTTATTCTGAGTTAACTGAAATGTGCAATATGCAAGTAAGTATAGCCTGGCGTTTGGCATCAATTGGAATAATTTTGTATAGAGATTGGAAGTGAGTGGACAGTGTTGATTACTGAGGAGAGCTGAGCAAAAAATATTTTTTCTGCATATTAATATAATGCACAGAGATAAATAGGTTTGGGAAGGAAAACCAGTAGTAGTAGTAGTAGATCTTTTCCCAAATTGGAAACAACTTGAATCATTTAGAAGTCTTGAGCCATTTTATCAGTACAATTGGCTCTTATCACAAATATTTGACTATTTTTACTGTTGGTAAGTACTTTGTGCAACCTCTGTAAAATATTTGTTACAGATTTCCTTTTTAAGTACAAAGATTTTGATGAGATGTCTTGTTCCATTTACCTGCACTGTTTGTCCTGCAAGCTGCTCCTGTCAGTTCATATCACTTGCTGTTGAAAAGCAGTATCTGCATAAATGCATGTCGTCTTATGGTACACTAAAGGGATTTTTTTTTTTTAGTTGTTGTAAAGTACAGGAAATTTTAATTAAAAAAAATGTGAAGTCATGGATTTTAACAGAATAATTGATGTAACAGTTCTACATAATACCAAACACAAGTACCAAGGTGTGACTCGATTCTTATATTCCCTACCCACAGGTACTGAGACATGCAGCACTGCAATGCTGTTTTAAACCTGTACTCGTAAGGCTGAGGCTGCAGCGCCTCGTCTGAAAGACAGCCCTGGCAGAGGGCAGGAAACCAAACGCTAGTGCTTGGAGGATGTGTTCTGTACCTGACTCTTCAGATGCACATGCAGAGAAAAAAAAAAATCTATACTGCCCCCACAGCAAGACTAGGCGCTGTTTCATATGCATTGCAGGAGTGCTCATGTATCAGTGATGTCCGGGACTTCTCACCTTTACTCTGTGGGTATATGTTTTCACTTTGCCTCCCTAGAAGGATGGAAGTTTTTGTAAAATAGTCTTCCCTCCTTTGGTTGAAGTTTGGAAGTGCTTTAATCTCAGGCTTTGGTTTAGGTCATTTATACTACGTATGTACATGTGCAGGCGCACATGGCTGGCAGTAATCATCTGTAGTCAGTCATCTTTGTCTCCAGCATTGCAATTTGTATAGCTTTGTAGGGGGGTTAAAATGGGCTCAGATCTCTAACTGTTCCAAAGGAAAACTCCATGAAGTACTAAAAATGGCTACAAGTTCAGATCATTGTGTTGTGTATGTATATATGCATAATAATGTAAAATATGTATTATTTGCATCAAATATTGATTAGTGGTTGCACAAAACTGTGCCTTGGCTAGTGAAAAAGCATCCATCTCTGAGCAGCAATGTAATGCCTGAATCCTCCAGAGGTTATTAATTATTGCTGCATGGTGTATTGGTATCTTTTAAAGAAGCTTCCACTGCATAGCCTGGGGAAAAGGTCTATTGTAGCAAAGAAGGATTAATAAGAATGGTACAAATGACTGCATTCAAATTATCCATCGCTCTCCCAAATTATCTGCCATGCACAGAACCTAAGTAAATATTACTGTAAATAACATTTGGCTAATCACTGTGGCACAATATTGTGGTCCTAGGTGGTGCCTGTGTCATGGTTTCTCACTGCTTTCTACAAGGCAATTGCCATTCTTCGGGGGTTGGGGAGATACAGTATTTATTCTTGGTGATCCAGAGTTAAAGGAATACATTGCGTCTATTTAGAAAACCCAATTCCAGCACAGTTCCTCTATTCACTTTGATTCCTTACCTCCACTCTTGGAGTATTATGTGTTGTCTGCTGTAACCTCCAAGGAGGTTGGCCTAGGTGCTAACCTAGCAGATAAACCAGAATGGTTTATCTTTCATTAGAGCAGCACGCTGCTCAAATCGGTGAATCCTGTTCTGCAAGGTGCTGAGCTGCTTCATCTTTTAGGAATGAACAGGAGATCAAAATGCTCAGTGTTCACTTAAGATCAGGCTCATTAAAGGCTTTCTGCTGTCAAAATCAGCCACTGACTTCCAGCTATGTGACAGTATGCTGAATACCAGGGGGTAGGATTAACCCTGTATATCTACTAGGCAGTTTAATAACAATGTTTGTTTATAGATGGTGAACAGACTTTGAATCGTTTTCCAGGGGCATTCTAAAAAACAAGTTTTTGCATCAAAGCAGTAGAATAAACCCCTTTTGCTGCCTGATAGAATGTCACTACAACTCATTATAGAAACACAACACCCTCAGTAATGTCAAAAGTATTTTACCTCTTAGTTTTAGATTATAAAAGATCTCGAATTAATATTAGTTGAAACAATCACAAGTCTCAGTGTGGCTTGCATTGTATTTGCTCAAAGAGAATATTTGGAGCTCTATTTTGTGGGTAATACAGTGTGCATTAAACATGCTTTTAATAATTTATAGGCAGAAATTAGAACAAATGTGAAGCTAGCTTTTTTCTTGATGTTACTAAGATTTCAGTGACTACTTTGGATTATTTTTAATACTTGTTTGAAGGTGACATATCGTGCATATTTAATAAAATTAAATGCCAATTAAATGTTTGTTCAGCTCAAGTTTAATAAGAAAGACTATTTTGGCACTCATTAGTCCCACTATGAAAGTGATTACTAACTGAAATAAATAATAATTTAAAGCATATTACAGAACAAGATATCTAGCAATAAAAATAAATATTTTTAAAGAATCACAGTAATGTTTATAAAGGGACAAGCTCAGTATTAATATAGTTTATTTGCTTCCATATATCATTCCTCAAAAAGCTGTATTCACCAGCTACCATTGTCTGGAACCATCACTGATAAGTGACCCTGTTTAAGCTGTGCTGCATGTTAGATAATAAAGTAAACCAAACTAAAATTGGCAAGTGTTCAGGTGTCAGTTTTTCCATCTGGCAGTCTGTACTTCTCTTCAGAACTACAGTCTAAGCTTTGCTAAGCTCGGGGCTCAGGGACATTGTTTTTTAATTAAGAGGAGGGCAGGATACTTGGAATGCAGCTGGCTTCACACGAGTGAATATTTAATATGACCTCATATACTGAACCGTCTAACTTTGAACGTTGCTTTAACAATTAAGCTGTTCTGGCCCTGTGTTTAAATAGCTGTCCATGGCTACTGCAAATTGATTTATTGCCCGTTGAGGATCAGGGATGCTGAGCAAACACAGAGCAGTTTCTAATTTAAGTATTGCTTCTCTGCTTTTGTTGTTGTTGCTTGCTTGTTTTAACATCAGCATTTATCCTCAGTGTAGTTTTAAGCTGTTCTTCTATAATTCTTTAAGTATTAAAAATAGAGGATAACTCTGTTAACACTATAAATGGAGCCTGATACCGATAGGATATTATTAGGATTCTCTGAAACTGTTCTTTTCTAGATACTGCCTTAAGTTACTTCTATACCTTAGGATGCTAAGCATTCGGTATGAATTTTTCCATGATGGGCATCTGCTACAAGCTAACTTTTACTGTTTTTTTTTAAACATTTATTTTAGAATATGAGCTTAAATTTTCTGAGTACTTAAAAATGAAACCAGGAAGACATGGATTTCCTCTTAATTAAAATTATAACAGTGGTTTTTGGAAGGGCTTTGGTGTGCTCAACCTCCAGAAAACTTGAGTGGAGAAGAAAGAGGGAGGATGTTAGCCCTTATGTCCAGGGCTGTGTCTTTTTTTTTACCTTTTCAAATTGCTATGTGTTTGAGCATTACTGCAATCAATGTTGAAAGTCTACTGCAGAGAAATATAGTTTTAGCAGTATATCTTTGAATATCTTATCTGTGCTCCATTTTGAGCTGTGGCTTGCTCAGCTCTGAGACTTTCCTGAGAAGTGGCACTTGTGCTCAGTGCTCCTTTAGTGTGGATGATACAGGGAACAGGAGGCTGCCTGGCTGGAATAGCCAGAGAAGCAGCGATCTCGCAGGGTGATAAAGTTGGCACTGAGCTTCTGAGAAAGTGAAGATGAGTAGTGACTAGGAGAAATTATTGGCAGGAACAGTGGGTGTATTGGGAAATGAAGCGGTTGTAGAAGGAAATTGGCCTTGAGAAGCAACAGTGGAAAGAAAGATGTAGGGTTGCAAAGATGTGTGTCTGTGAGGCAAAGATGTTAGGGGCAAACAGCTCGGATCATTCTCTAGCTGGGAAGTAAGGGCAAGGAGCAAAAACAACCTTGCTCATCCAGGGGTGTACACCTGGAATAAACAACAGTGGAATAAGTCTAACAAAGTTAAATCTGGTGAGAAGCCTTAGGAAAAGGATTATTTGGACAAGGGGAATGAAAACAACAAAAACAACAAAATTACGCAGCTGATCTGGAGATGCCTGAGTGGAAAGTCTTAAAATGAGATTAAAGAGGAGTGCAATTGGGATGGCTGGAACAGGGATGAGACAGACTCTCACTAGCCTTAACTAGGTAAGGAAAGAGAGAGAGAGAGAGAAATATATAGGTTTGAAGAGCTGCGAGTGAAGAGAAGAATAGGCCAGAAAGAAAAAGCCAAGATAAGGTAAAATAAGGACATGGAAAACAAGCAGATGGGACTATGCTGTTAAAAATACTCTCCCCTAGATCTTGGATGGGGACCCAAGATTCACTGTGCATCGTCTGTCAGCAACACGTATGACGAAACTTGGACCTTTTCATAAAGTGATGAAGAGACTTGGGCCTTTTCAACTGCTGATCCAAACACAGGGGCTACCTACTCTTGCATACAATTGTGCTGTTAGTTTAAGAGCTGATACTGCATGAAGAAGCAGAAGGTTTATACCAGTATGTGAATTATATGGGTGTCACTAGTGTTGGGGGGCTGTGGTTGGCAGGAGTCCAGATGCCTTTATTGTAGAAATTAAATGAAGTGCTGAAGAAAAAAAGGAAATGGAGGAAGAGATTTGGGAGTCAATTCTCCAGGGAGCTGAATGACTTGAAGATTTGAGTTTGTTGCCCTTGCTTGTGTCACAGAGTTCCTCTAAAAAGTGATTGCAGCCTTTCGTATTATACTTACTTGGTTCTCATGTTCATATGTCTCTAAACATCAGGGTTTGATTAGAAATCGTATGAGATACTCAGAGAGCAAAATTACCGTGCCTGAAACTAGTGTGAAACGAACCCTGAAGAATTAGTGTTTCCTCTCATGCCAAGTCACAGAATAGTTCACGCTGGAAGGGACCTCTGGAAATCACCTAGTGCAACCCCTCTGCCCAAGCAGGGTCACCTACAGCATGTTTCTCAGGATTATGCCCAGACAGTTTTTGAATATCTCCAAGGAGTGAGACTCCACAACCTATCTGGGCAACCTGCTCCACTTCTCTGTCACCCTCACAAACTTAAATTAAAAAAAATAAAATAAAAAAAACTTAACTTTTTCCCCACGTTCCGGTGGAGCTTGTGCCTGTTACCTTTTACCCTGTTACTGGGCCCCACTGAAGGTCTGGTTCCATCCTCTTTATCCATGTGATATTCATATCCTCTTATAAAATCTAACCTTGGGAGTGTATTATGAAATTAAACTAATTAATACTCTTGAAGCACGTGAACACTGTTAGCAACACGTTCCATTAGAAAGCCCATGAGGAAATTAACTCTATTCAGAGTGGGATCTGCATGTGTATAATGAAAAAAGTATGGGCTATGATTTGAAAAACAGAAAACATAATATTGAAAGGCTTCTTGTTAATTAAGCACATAAATCTAGGAAAAACAAGTCGGTATTGTGAATGTACAATGAACAACTGTTTCATAAAAATATTGGGTAGATGTGAGGGATATTTGGGAGAAATATCATGGGTTAGCTCATTGCTTTTAAGATCATGATTGTTTAAAGCTCAAAAGTTTAATTTTAGTTTATATTGTTTACTCTCTCTATATTTGTGACTAAATATATGCATGTCGGTTTATCACTGTCTATTACTACATTGCCACTATGTAGTTTCAGTGTCAGTGCCACTCTAATGAATAACAGTGTGGGAAATCAAGAGCTCCAAATATTCTTCTATTTGCTTCAGAAATGTTCTAGGTAGCCTACAGAGAAGGAACGGGATTCTCAGGCAGTTAAAGTAGGAAGGTAACCAACTCCCCCTGAACTTCACTGTGTCGGTCTCCTGAAAACCGCCAAGTCCCTGTCCCAAGGAGCTTACCATCCCGGTGCCGAGCGCTCCAAGCCTTAGGCACAGGCTCAGCTTGACCCTGATCAATAAGGCCATTGTGTCCACCCACCTGGAGCGCACATAAGATTGAGGCCGAAGCAGGAGATGGCCCAAGAACAAGGAGGAGGTGTGAGCAGTGATGTTTCAGAGGCATTTTTTTTCAGTTCTGCTGTTGTGTATCTTGCATACCTTTTCTTTTATTTTTTTTTTTTTAAAAAGTGCTTTTGTGCAGGAGAAGCACAAAAGCCTCTAGTCTTCAGGTTTAAAAAGAACTGCCACCACCACCTGCTTTCCCCTTATAACTGCGTTCTCTTCTATCTGTGTCCCCACACTCTCCCCTAAAATGAAGAAATTTAAAAGAAAAGGGGTAATGCTTGGAGTTTGTTGCTGCTATGTTTTTTGGGTTGGTTTCCTTCCAGCTTAAGCAGTCTGTCTTTCTGGCTACGTGTTGGTTTCTTTGGAAACGGCTAGAGGATGGATATTTGATTGACTGTGTTGTCAGATGGATTATCAGAGTTGTGAGCTTTTTGGAATGGTAGACAGGAATGTGTGATAAGAAAAAAGAAATTATTTTCTATTTAGAATGCTTGAAAATTTTGTAGCATGAAAGAAGCTAGATTGAATATTTGAAACGTTACTTGGGAAAAGTTCATGGGGGAGAGGGCGACCCATCACAACCAATTTATTTAATGACCAAGATTAAAAAAAAAATCTATTAATGAGGAAAACCAGGGTATTTTTGTTTGTTTGTTTGTTTTTCTCTTAATGGGATTGCTGGGAATATAGTACCTAAGCAAGGCCGAACACTTTCTGCAGGTCTGCAATCCTCATTTCCAGCAGCAATCTGCACACGTGTCTGCTCTGGATTACGAGCAGAAAGCAGTTTTTGACCCTGACCTGTGCACACATCTGCTTGGCGGCGCCCGTATGTGCGCAGGCTCCCGCATCGCCCCCGCGATGCTCTGCCGAGGTTGTTTCCCGTGCGGGTCAGGGCCCGGCAAGGCCGGCCGCGCGCCAGCCCGCGAGCCGGCGGTGCGGCTCCGACGGCCCTGCCGCGCTGCCGGGCGCGGGCTGCTGACGTCGGCTCGGACCTCGCCACGGGAGCGGGGCCCCTGCTGCAGGGGCACAGCCTGGCCAGCAACCATCTCGCTGGTGAGACTGCTGTGTTTGGGGCTGCTCGCTGTGCCTTCTTCTGTGGCTGCAGTGCAAGCGGCGAAGGCACTACCTACTGGCAGGCATGGGTGTTAGGTTGAGGGTGATGTTTCTTTTTTTGGGTGTTGAGGTGCATGGCTGCAGGAAAGCAAATTAACTTTTGAAAGGTTTCTGTGGAGTATCTGTATGAAAAGAAGA
Source organism: Crypturellus undulatus (assembly GCA_013389825.1). NCBI lineage: Eukaryota > Metazoa > Chordata > Aves > Tinamiformes > Tinamidae > Crypturellus > Crypturellus undulatus. The sequence goes on along the minus strand of VWPW01012013.1, from coordinate 153,088 downwards.
TTGAAGTAACAATTACAAAAATCTGTTCTGCTTGATGGCCATGGGGAGGAGATCCAACACGTGCAATGAGCAACTAAGGATGATGTATGATCTATCTAATTAGTAGACCTTGAAAATAACAGAGGCTGCATGAAGCCAGCTTCTCTGGCAAAATGTGTTCATTAACAGACACGGCCTATCGTGCCGTACGCGAGAAGGCCCAGCTCTTGTTCTAATGGGTTGACGGGAAGGGTCTTGGAGCACTTCCTTCCTTGGTGTTGGCTCCAGGTGGTTAGCACTGTTGATTATGGAAAAGGGGAAAGGAAGAGACTCCAGGCTCCTCCATGGCCTCTTACGCAGAGTGCTTTGCAGGCCTTGTGCCACCAGCAAGCCGTGTGGCTGCGGGAGAGAACTGCTCCCGCTGCCGAGCACCGCTGTGCTCCCGGCGGCAGCATCCTGCTCTTCTCCTTCCTGCTTCTCCTGCAACATGAGGGAGTTGGCGAGGGCGATGCAGCTGCACCCGGACCCCGGACAGGAGGAGGAGGCGGCACAACAGGCAGGTGCTTCCACAGAGTCCCTCGAGGCCAGACTCTTCAGTTTGCTCTGCTATTAGCCACTCACCACTCTCACCTTAACCCACCTTTCCAGTCCTAGTGGTATGAGCTGCTGGGAGTGCTTATCTACAGCACCACCAACCCTTCACTTTAAGAAAGGCACAGGCGGAAAGGGCGACTTTGGGGTGGCAGCGCGTGAGATGCGACGGCGTTACTTCTTGTCTCCCTTGTGTTGCTATTTCCTGCCTCTGCCGCTATTTCGGCGGCTCGGACGGGCTCGAGAGCCGGGCGCGCCGGGGCTCCGCGCTGCAGCGCGGCAGCGCTCCCGGCACGCGCGGGGGAAGGGACCCCCTCGGCATTCCCAGCCCTGGGAAGGCGAGCGGGAAGCGCGGCGGGAGCAGCGCGCACCGGCCAGGGCCCCGCCGTGGGAGAGCCTCCAAAGCCCCTGCTAAATGTGACACCCCCCTCCGCCGCCCCGGCGCAATGCGGGCAGCAGGGGCTCCCGGCGACCACCCCTCGCGCGCCCCCTCCCCACCAGGGCCCTTTTCCATGGAAACTCGTAAAAGGGAGGAGGAGAGTTCGCTACGGGAAAGTCTCACCTTGGTCTGAAACAGTTTCAGGCGTTTCTGCAGGCTCGGAACCGCCCGTCTCGGGGGAGGGGAGGAGACAGGCAGAGCTTTTCGCTACCTATGTATTTTTGTTTTCGCTTGAGCTTATTTCTATTCCAGCAGCGCGTGTCTCCACCCCCCTCTCTCCTCCTCCTCCTCCTCCTCCTCCCCCCGTCTCCAGGTTGATCGCCTGAAATGAGGCTTTGCGCGCTGATCCCTTCTCGGGCTTTAAACCAAAAGGCGGCGGCGCGCGGCGCGCAGCGGCCCGGGGAGCGGCGGCAGCGGCGGCGGGAGCGGGACGGGGCCGCGGGAGCCGCGCCGGGAGCAGAAACCTCCGCCGCCTCTGCCGGGGATCCACGTGAGAGCGCGCGGGCAAGCCCGGTCGCGAGAGCTCCGCGCCGCCGCCGCCGCCTGCTGCCCTCTTACTTCTCGTTTGCCTTGATTATTTTTTATTTTTCCTGTTTTTGTTTGTTTGCTCTTACTTTCATTTTTGGAACCGGCTCTCAGCTCCTCGGCTGAACTTGTGGAGAGCTACGGACCTTTTCATATCGCCTTCCTCTGTTTTAAACAAACTATGGACGCTTAAACTTTCCTGTCCCCCTCCCCCTCGCTCCTTCACCCGTCCGCTCATGGGGCTGACACGGCCAAGCAGCCGCAGCCGCGGGAGGAGGACACGGCCACTCATTGATTTCCCCGTCTCCTAAATTGCAGTTAATTCTCCTCGTCCTCCTCCTCCTCGCCACCCGTTCTCTGGAGCTCTCCGGCTGCCGAGAGCCGCTCCGTGCGTTGTTTTATCTGATCGCGATTCTTTTGTTGTTGTTGTTTCAATGCGCTGCTTATCGAGAGAGAAAGCTATATGGAGATAGAGGCGTATAGTGGATGCGCGTGTGTTTCCATAAGACTATCAAGGGAGCGGATCAGCAGCAGCCCGGATCCTGACCCTGACTGTATGAATAAGTAAGCAGGATGCTGACGACTGTGTGTTAGTTGCCTGTAAGGTTTTCGTAAGTTAAAGGGGGCTGGGGGGCGGTGGTGGCGGGGACTGGCTAGAGCCAGAGCTTAGAGTAAGTGTTCGGGGAGGGGGCTGACACTTCCCCCTGCCCCCTCCCGCGTAGCTGCCGCCCATCACCGCGGCGTTGCTCTAGCTCGAATCGCCTCTCCCCGTTCCTTTCCTTTGCCCCTTCCTTTCTCTCCGTTTCCCCGCGGCCCTTGACTGATGTGCAGCCCGGAGGCAGCTCCCGGCGGCGGGACGGGCACCGGGGGCGGCGGGCGGGAGGCGGGCGCGCTGCGCAGCGGG